>QDEB01021137.1:578-14949 GCA_004193795.1 Asbolus verrucosus | reverse complement strand
ACAGCCAAAAACACTTTTCCCTATAATTAAAATCTTTTAGTAAAAATTGATAATTATTCATATAGAGCGGCAATATTTTCTAAACAATTCACAGCCGTCTTTGACTACAAACATTTATAATGATCCGGTATCTATTTAAATAATGTTTGTTACTTTACCATTAAGTTTCAGATAAAATATGATATTGTTGAACTACATAAATAAGCTTCGAATACAAACGTGTTTAATGCAAGAAAGAGATGTTCAAGTACAATTGGTTTTTGCTTAAATCTACAATGAATTTTGAGTGTTTGATTTTTCTAGTGCCAAAAATGGTTTAAATTTTTAAATCATCCGAAGAGATCGCTCGAAAAAAAGCTCTATTGAGAAAATATTTTTTTTAATATGAAGATCTGACTGTGGAGTAAAATTTCTAAAATTAACAGGTTCTCGAGTTAAAGTAAATCTTCGTACCGTAGATTCAGGATGATGTTTATTATATTTTGTAAAAATAGTTGTGTCTTGGTCCATTTTACCACTCCGAAAAAATATGCTAATAATGGAACAGCGTAGGTATTAATCGTTTTGATTAAATCGCTACCATTGCTACCATTCAAAAATGTAGTAACATTCAGAAACTAATAAATATCCCGTACAAGATTTCTTTAAAGTGTTTGGTATTTCTGTTCATTTTTATCACGTCCATACGTCCGTATTGGATGAGAAATAAAAGGCAATAAGGATATATGATATTCACGATAAGGGCGATGCTTGGAAGACCTTAATTGGTCTCAATTTTAGTAGAATTGACCTTGAGAAAGAAGACAAACGTCTTCGAAATTGCCGGTTATTTCTCATCCAAGATTTGTCATTGTTGTTTTGTACATAAATTGAAAATGTCATTAACAACATTTTTAAAATTAGCCCATTTCCAAAATTCCAGTCTATTCATTTCGATTACAATATTAATTGTAAGATGCGGAGAGTAATGAGGTAATAAATTGAAAGTTATCAATTAAAATAACAAAATAATAATCTCGTTTGCAAGAAAAAATGTCAGGAAAGTATTTCAAATTCTCTGTAAAGCTTGTGGTAAACTGATAAGTGACCCTAAAATATATAGATTCTTATTCTAATTTTTGATGGCAATTTAACAATAATTTAATTTACTTTTATGGAAGAAAAGAAACAACAGATGCAGAATTAATGAATAATTTTGAATTTTGCAACTATCTCAGTTTTGAAATTTGGATTTTTTTGAGTACGTATGTGTCGTAAGTGATCATCACGTCATATATTTCGACGTCAAATGTGCTGATTTACGTCACTGTAATTTCAAAATTAGTCAGAAGCGCCTTAAGGAAGGAGCCGTTTCTCAGCTGCCGTTTCGTTTAATAAAGCCCAAATTGCGATCTAGTCGAGAGGGAAGTAATTTGATTCCCAGACAAATATAACACTGTAAGTGTATCACAAAACCTCACCTATTTCAAGCCGAGCTACAAAGGAAATCTTTCCTGAATTTACACCTTGTACAATGACTCGAGGTTCGGTATATCATACAATAATCCCCACATCTAGCCACGTTATATCGTTATATAGCTGCACAGACACAATAGAGACCCTACGCAAAGACTCATAGAGGCGTGAACGCCTCACTCGAATTCGAGGGGACGGCACATTTCATACTCTATTCTCTGGGCTCAATTTTGTGTATGTCATCGAGAAACGTGACTCAACTATGAATGCGGCTTACGAGGAAATTGTTTTATGGCAGTTGGCAGCCATGTTACAAGCTACATCTCATTTACATTGCATTCAATATGGATTCCAATTTGCACTTTTTATTCGAAAACGCCGTTTTTCTTATTCGTTTTTCTTTCGGTGCCAGACGAGAAGTATTGATTAATTTGCGCCTGAAACCTACACAGCGTGTTCCTGAATTCCATTTTAATATTTTTTGACGATTTTTATGAATGTTGACGATATTCTACAAGAAAAACTGCCAACTTTTTTATGAATTTTTTTATTAGTGAAATAATTGATACTTCTGTTGCTGTTACCGATTAAAAGCAGAAAAATGAGTGGACGCTTATAGCCAGAGTTATCCATTAGCTATATTTACATAAACAGATATTTTACATTAACAGCAGTTTGACACTTTGTTAAATTTACAAAAATCGTTCCAACAAAAGCTCTCGCTATATTTTTTGGATTTTTGTATAAATTTTTATAAAAATATAATACAGTGTCAAACGGTTTTTATATTTAACTTTTCGGGCCAATGGGAATTTTATTTTGCGAAAATTACTTATATATAAAAGTTATTTTCAGAGTAAATTTAAAAATTATTTCGATTATGTTTGAAATTATATATTCAGATATCTAACATGAAATAATAATTAAAAAATTGAATGAGAACTGAATGAGAATATCCAATTTCACTGCATTTGTGTATTCCATTTCAAACGTTTATTATTTATTATTTTCACCTGAAAATGTACTCTTAGCCACAACATTAAATTCTTCGAATCTGAATCATTCGAAAAGAGGTCACAAATTTGCAAAGCCATATGAATGCCTAGAGGAATAATGAAATATGTTAATAATTTCAAAAAAATTAAGAAGAAAAAGAAGAGAGCATTATTAGGAGGTGTGGAGAATTCACAAAAACGGTAAGTAGTTTGAAGAGAAAGAAAAGGGCAAAAAACCCAAGAGTAGTTTCAAAAAAATTAACCAAAAAGAATATATATTGTTTAAAGCAGTTAAACTACCTAAGACTGTGCACATGTTCTACATTTTGATTACTCATTCATTTTACAAATAACAAAAACGAGAACAAAAGGGATGAAAGTGTGGTTACATGAAATAACACATCAGAAAATACAAAAAGAAGAAAGTTTAGAGACAGATGAAATCAGAAGGGAAGAAATTAATTGTTGGTTATAAAAGATAATTAATAGGATGTAAGATGAAAGAAATAAACAAAAAAAGTGAAGAAAATATTGAAAAGGAAGGTTTCTCAACGACAAAATAGAGTTTTAGAAGAGAAAGAAATTTTAAAAGTTGAACAGAATAGAAAGCTTCTGTGAAAAGAAACGTGAAGGTTAAAAACTCTGAATATAAAATATCACAAAATATTCACAGAAAATATATGTAGCAGGATTAGAAGACATGTTACACAAAAAGCAAGAAAATGTTAGGAATAAAAATACATTCCAGAAAGAAAGATATAAAAAAAGAAAAAAACTGAAATAAACGAGTCAAAAACATCAAAGAATTTAAATTTTAACGTATATTTAAGATATAGAAAGACAAAATTTTAATTCTGGTAAGAAGAAAATTTAGAAAGAGCTCATATATAACAAGCGGAATTTAGGTTGTAATAAGTAATAGGCCTCTCATATAGTTTGTTGAGGGAGTGAAACCGAATTTTACCGAAAGAAAAGTGGAAAAACTGGGGAAAAGTAGAGAACAAACAAGAGGTCCCAAATGGGCAAAATAAAATAAAAAATTCGAAAAATAGCAGGAGAGGACTCAATTAAAGTCTCTTTTACTCCTGAATATGAACTGCATGCTCGTAAACCATATTATATTCAATCGAAGATTGAACTGACTCTTGTTTATTACGTTCGTAAATTAATAACTTTTATTTTACATCGCCACTGACGAGAGTAAATTTTGTTTCATTATTTTTGATTTGAGACTTTTTCAATTTTTCAAGTTGTAATTTTTTAATTGCTGAAATATCAAAGGATCGACGTCGATGTTAAACAATCTTCTCGCTGAGAAAAGCGTAAAACGGAAGAGGAAAAGGTCGCAAGGAAACATTTTTAAATACAATCAAGTAATTCTTGATCAAAGTGTGCTTTGGACGCGTCATTTGCTAATGAATTACAATCCGCCTCACGTTGACTTAGTCACAATATTCGTCAAAAAATGACACATCCGAATCGCTTAATTTCTGGTGATAACTCGAAATAACGAAGAAAATGCGTTCGTAGGTAAAATATAAATCCCAGTCAGCCATTGTATTTCTTGTAAAGACGTCCTGTCGCTGTTTCAACTGTAATATCCTTTTCACAATAATAACATTAGTTCAGGGGATCAATATTCTCGTTTCCCTTTCATTTGTATGGAGTCCACATATTAATAACAATGGCGCTGAATGTGTTCAGTTCCAATTCAGAAATAATTAAAGTGTAAATTGAAAGTATAACATGTGAGTGTAAAGAAGGGTAACGCAACATCGAAAGGCCGTTATGCAACGACACCCTCCTAACTTCTAGCCAATCAGCCCAACAGACCCGCCCTTGACTTTCTAAGGGTTCTTAATATAACCACATAGAAAAACCCTGACGTATAACAATAATGTCCAAGAATTGCACTTATTCATGTACTCATGTACATATTTCACAGGAACTGCATATTAGGACATGCTGATGCTTTTGCTTAAATTTCACGATTTTTTTGTTTGTGGAAAGTGTCATTGCGGTACGTTAACAAAGATAAATAATTACGTTTCTTAAAATAGTTACTCAAGTATCGAACGTAGTTGGATAACATTGGTACCCACATAACTGGAAACAGAACAATAAGAAGTTCTGCTATATCGTTTTTCAGTGTTCATTGTTCATTGTGACGCAATGAACATCATGAAAATTACATAGAGTAGATAAATAATAAATTATAAACGAATCATTGTGAGTCACTTTTCTCAATCGATACATTTTTTATGTACGGAATTGTTCATTTTTGCCCCCAAATATATATTATATATATGTGACGTAGTCGAGTGTTTGTTTCAAAAATTCACTGATAAATTGTTAGTATTTATTGTTTGATCATAATAAAATAGAATAAAACCATATTGTTCGACGTTTCAGCTGTTGAAACAACTAAAGTGACATTTTTCTCAATTTTTGTAAACTTTAAATTCATAAAATAACGAAGCCGAAAAAGACAGATAATTTGACACAACTGTTGATGGGCTGATTCAAGGAAAGAATTTGTTTACAATAACTTCAAAAAATTATTAATGTGATGAGCTGACGTTTCTAATTCAAGTAAATCTCAATAACGTCTTCATGCCAAAAGTGAACTTAAAAACTTAAACTTAAACTTTGAAAGTGAAACCGTTACAATTTCATGTGCTTTCGCGTTGGATAAAAAGTTAAATTTAAATCTTTTCTGATCGCTCTTTTATCCTTATATCCTTTGATTTTAACTCAATCATCAACAAATACGTAAAGATTGTAATAGAAGAAATATAACTTAATAATTTAATTACAGATACAGTTTTGTATTTTATTGATATCAGGTCGAGAAAGAATGAATTATGATACAATAATGGAGCAAAGCAAAGAATATTTTATTTTAAAATATAAATAATATTTATATTCTGAGAGATACGAAATTATTATCACCGTCGAATGATTTGATAATGGGTATGTTCTTAGTTTTCCAGTGATTCGGAAAGGGTATGAGTTAAAATTTTTCAAAATTAGTTTTAAGAGCGAGAATAAAAATTACGTTGTGCAAAAATTTTTAAATGTATTTTATAATTGAAGAATTATTTAAAAAATATAATCATTGAAGGACTGGGGAAGAAATTCCTAGAAGACACCTGATCTGAAATTTTATTTTGAAAAACTTTTTAAATTTCATGATGTAACAATATGTGTTGTCATTTTTGTAAATAAAATAGTGCACTGTGGTGTACCTTATTTTTTTATTTTCTTCAAGTAAATCTTCCAAAAAAGATTTGATGTTTGAAGGAAAATTTAAAAATGTTCCGTTCATTTTCATACTTCCAGGTATTGCTTTGTTTTAATTCACGTTGAACTATTTAAAATTGTATATACTTAAAATATTCACCGCCTAAGTTGTCCTTTGACATTAAAATAATAATAAAAAAATAGAAATAACAGATTTAAAAAAAATTAACTTTGATATTTTTTACCATTTTGTGACAATGACGATTGATATTTTATGTTTTGTCAACTATATTATTAAATACAAAACAAAAAACGAATTCAATATCAAAACTACACATTCTATTTTTTTTCTGATGTATTCTACCTATAATTTGAAAACATTCGATGGTGTACTTTTTTTGTTTTTTCTTTGTATTTATTTTTAAAAGGCAAACTTGTTTTAATGTCAGTGTTTCAATGTTTTTCTGATATTTGCTTTTTACAAACTTATTTAAATTTGTGAGAATGAGCAAAAAAATTTTTAATTTTGCATCATTTTGGACGAAATAGTTATTTTTACTTCTTAGTTTTAATAGTAAATATAAACTTCACGCCTGTTATCTATTAATCTGTCTTCTATTTTTATTGTTTTGTTTAAATAAATTATATTATTATTGTATTTCACCTGATTAAGCAGTTTTTTTTGTAAAACAATGTCGAGTTTGATGAACAACAATTGTAATGTTTATTTTTGTTATTTTTTGCAGTTTATCAGGGGAAAGAAAAGTCAAGCCTCCTCTGCACAATATTTTCAAATTTAAAATCACGATGATTTAACATTGCGGAACCTGGTGATGCATTTTTCCTGTTTCTCAGTTACGCCCTTTTATGTTCTTATTTTTGAAATAATTTGATAACAGTATAGTTTTCATAAATTTGAAATTGAAATTAATTGTTGTTTCGATAAAACGAGAGTTCATCGTCTTATAAAATTGCTCAATTTAAAAGCTTTTCGATAATTTTAACATCTCAGTTAGGAACCAACAGCAAATTAGATAACATAACTTCATAAAAAAACGTTTTGCTTTAAATGTCTTTGTTACCTTCAATTGATTTCAGCAATGATAAATTTAGGAGAGTGGAGTTTTATGGCCAACTCACCTTGTGTAAAAGGTCGTTTTACAGTTTGAATTCAATACTTGTTTGACGAATAGACCTGCGATGGCAACCCGACAATGAATTTGACTATACATAAATAACGTCACAATTAGGATTTTTGAAAAATGTCATCACCCACTTCTTAATGCACATCACATCGCCCTGTCAATCAAAATTCGTCATAACGCTCAACGTGGTCACTGATTATGGCTCCAACAGGTCACGTTGCAAACACCGGTCATAATTTGCATTGTTGCACCTCGGAAATGACGTCACAGGTTTACATTTGAAAGCTGCTAAAATGCAGAATTGCATAGCAATTGGCTTAAATATCATCCACGTCCTCCATGTCTAAATATTATTTTAATGGCTAATTTCTTCTTCGAGATCCGTATAGAATGCTGACTCACTTGTCATAACGAGTATGGTGTTTGGATCTCTCCAGCCACAGTTTTCTTCTTTATTAGCCCTTATTGTTATTTTACACTGTTGCAGTTGGTTTTAAATATGCTTTCGAAAGCAGAAATCATGAGTTTCAAAACTGTTGTGTTAATTTGGCTGCGTCTAATGAAATGTGAAGGTGACTCGAAGAACTTCACAAGTAATTCTTATTATTCCTTCTCTGACAAGTACGATACGATATTAATGAAATTTGGTATCGAGAATATTTTTTCAGTTCTATTATTTATCTTGTGTTGATTGCATTCATTTTTTGGCTGTCCTTCCTGAAGTTTAACAGTGTAGCGTGTAATATCATAAAAACATTTGGATGAATGGCGTCTTCTTCCACTTGAGACAGACTGGCGTGTCATTATATTGTTACAGTCAGACAAAACAGCCAGAACATTTGCTGAGTGTTTCTGAGGAAATATGATATTATCTGTTTTCTTCTGTTTGTTCGAAGTTTGCTACTGTTGGACAGCTCAAAGATAAAATTCCTGATATGCTGATGGCTCTGTAAATTAAATTATACACTTACACATTTATTTTCCACTTTGTAGTTTGTACTAATGACTTGTCAATACTTGATACGTGTAGGCAGATAAATACCAAGAGCCGCATGAGTGCAGCTTTTTTGTATTGTTATGATTAATATGTTAGTAGGTATGAGATAACGAAAAAAAAACATGGAGACTCATTTATAGGGTGAGCACAAAAACAAATTTCAACAGTCGTTCTCACTCGCTAATTTTAATTGCATTCATGAAAGTTTATAAAATTTATAAAATGTTATAAAAATACAAACAATTAATAAAGATAAAACATTTTGGTTAAAAGTATTCAATATTAATATATTGCATAAATGAAATTATTTGGTTTTACTTCTAAACCTAGATGAATAGTATCTTCTATGCATGTATCCACTTCGGCAGATTGCTGAAAAATGTAAAAATCCGGGTTTCTGAAATTACATTACTCCCAGTAAGAGATGAATAAAATCCACACATCAACTCGACTATTCGAATGAGCTTCCCATGGGATCAAATTAGAAGCATTACTAAACCAGGAGCTCAAGGATAATAAGATATCTCTTATTATCTGTCTCAATATCTGACAGAGCTCGGCAGCCATTACACTCCCCCCACTATGCTAATTTGTAATAAATCTCCACCTCTTCCAGCTTCTGAAAGCTTATATTCGGAGGGGAAATGGGAGGAGCGTACTTTACAAACGCCCCGAACCTGAAAGTTCGAGCTTTTCATCATAGATGGCGCGAGCTTCATCAAGTTGCACGTATTCACAGTTCTGTAATTACTGAGTAATCGCCTTTAAGATTTTGTTGGTCAATCGGGCATAAATATAATAATAATAATCGAGAGGTAATTAAGTGACTAAATAAATAATTAATTGTTTTATTCCAATTAAATTAAGGTAATTCTAGATAATTATAATAAATTTAGGAAACATTATTTTAGGGTTTATTATTTTAATTTATTACTTTTTTGGTTTACCAGTGTTACGAACTATTTCCTTGTATTTTGTATTTTTTGCTTCATTTATTCATTTAACCTCATACATTTTTTCATGTGCTTGTTTTCGTTGCCTTCTTCTTGATTTACATTGTGAAATCAAGGGTTATTCGTTTTTGTTTTTATTTTGCTTTAAGGACCCTCTTGTCTCAACAGCAAACTGTACCGCAAAAGGAATGTCTATATTACATCGAAATAATCGTTTTTAAGTGATTTTGTTTGCGCACCATTCAGAACTATCGGTTATTTAAGTTTTTCTGAAATTTTTGTGTTCATGAAAATATTAAAATACTTAGGCAGTTCCATTTGTTTTTTCCTTTTCTACTATAATTATTTTTATTTTGTCTATACTGAGTCTGATTTTCTTTGTTTTCATCCTTATTTTTAAGATACTGTCTTTTTCTCCAATTCTGCAGTTAACATGACACTGTCAATATATAAAATAATACTTTTAATAGACTTTCCTACTATTTTTTGGTTCTTTCTTGCCCTCATCCTCAAAAAGAGAAAAATGCAAATATTATTAATAGACTAGCTNNTCAACGAGTCAAAATCGGAAAGAAAATATTTTTGCATACGTGACATTTTGGCTTGTCGATTTTTTAATTTTTCCATATTTGGTCTACTAAATTTTAACATAAACAGATTCGACTTGATGAAATTCGATTATTTCCGGTCACCTCGATGATGGTAAAATTAACTGTTTTTTTAACTGTCTATTACTTTTCAAAAATTTTATATTTATAATAATATAGAGAGTGATTTAAAAGAATAATTTTCTTTCTTTACTGAAATAGCTTAATTAAATAGTCGTTCTAAGTGGTATTCCACCAAAAGCTAAAAATAAACATTTCTATAAATTCATAAAATTATGGCGTCATAAACACCAATAATGATGTTTTAAATATTTTCTTATAGTATCATTTTTTCATATTTGAACCATAGGTATAGGTGATGTGAGGACTTTTATTTATTAATTTTAGCAAAAATGTTTTATTTGTAAATAATACTATAATAGTGATGTTTTAAATATTTTCTTATAGTATCATTTTTTCATATTTGAACCATAGGTATAGGTGATGTGAGGACTTTTATTTATTAATTTTAGCAGAAATGTTTTATTTTTAAAAGCTGTGAACTGCAAACACATCGAAAAGAATTTTAGAAAAAAGTTGTCTTGGTGGTCATCAATTTTTATTTCAAAATGTAGTGATTTAACAACACTGTTAAATATTATTGTATAAAGACCAAATTTACTATAGATATTTTTATATTTACTATATCTAATTGGTTCAATTTTTACTTGTCTTTTTTGATTTACTGCTGCTCTTATTGAAACATTTCAAATTTCATAAAGGTATGCA
Source organism: Asbolus verrucosus (assembly GCA_004193795.1). Lineage (NCBI taxonomy): Eukaryota > Metazoa > Arthropoda > Insecta > Coleoptera > Tenebrionidae > Asbolus > Asbolus verrucosus. The sequence goes on along the minus strand of QDEB01021137.1, from coordinate 4,785 downwards.
ACTAACAATACATGTGCGAAATAGCGGTTGCGGCGACAGTGTGCAAGTTTAAGCATGTAATTTGAATGTTGTCGCTTTTTATCGAATTAAACGGGACAAAGTGGCAACATTCATCAGCAAATGACGCGTTAAAAGCAAAATTATTCTCATCACACCCTAACAGGGATAACGACAGTTCATAATTATTGGTAATAATTCCACAAAAGAAAGTTTTTGTTAAAAACTCCGGCGGGCATTTTATACAAATCGCTTTATGCACGTAAGAAAGCTTTTCATCTAGTCATGTTTTGATTTCTCATATTGATTTAAAGTCTCCCGAGATATGGTCTACTTCATCCCAGCTTACCACGCCAAAGTTGCGAGTGATTTTGTTTTATTTAAAGTGGAATATTCATGTTTCGTACTTTTCATATCAAAGTAAATCACATCAAAGAAAAGCGCAGACGTTTTCTTCGAACACATAACGCAGTGGGAAAATTCACTTTGAAGTTTATAGGGTTCTATACGCCAAAATTTATTCAACACATTTATTTTTAGCTTTCAACAATTCGACCACACAGCAAAACGAGTTAGGCGCCCAATTATTACCTGCAATTTTTTAGTGAGATGTACCCTTATTACCCTAACAGCGTCTAAAATTTAATTCGAAAATGCTCCCATAATTACCCAGTATTATAAAATTTATTTCGGTCTCCGACCGGTGGAAATAAAATGCAAAATACATTAAATACGCTCATATTTAGGTGCACGCAAGATTAAGCTTGATTTAACTAATTGTTACAATGTAATCCACATGTTAAATTTTCTCAGCGGTCGCGAGGTGAGAGAGATTAAAGCAGCGACAGCCAAAATGTTTCATATATGTTCCCAATTTGCATAAACACTGATCAGAGTTGTTATAACTTGGTGGTAGGGACTTAATAATCGCCCAGGCTCAGGTCAGTTGGTATGACTGAAGCTTGACAACGCAGGAAAATGTGAATTACAAACTCCACATACAATAATTTCGACTAAGAATAAAACATGAAAGTGCAATTAGAGCAAACTTCGACTGAGACAGAGGTCAAAAACAATGCAAATTCGCCTGACAGTAACTTTAATCAAAACTCAAGCACACTTGGAAACTTCAATGTTAAATTTGCCACATTTAAATATTGGGCCATAACAACTATGAATAGTGTTCTTTTTGGAAACTGTTTTAATCAATTACTTTTCTCTCTGAAATATGAATCAAAATAATATTTTTGCATATTGATACTAATATGATCTGCCTGAGACTCTCAAAGCACGAATACATCAGTTTGATGTTCACTGGAGTAATGTTTCTCTCTAATGGAATTATCACTTAGCTAACTTGTAAAACGTAGAAGTGCTGTTTGCCGCGCTCATTATTTTTTGTGCAAGCTTTATATAAATGCGGGGTGGTATTGTGGAGGGAGCTACCCTTGTTATTACAAAGTTGCATATGTCAAACTCTTAATGGAATGCAGGCTTCTTGGTTGGATTATAAACACTGAAATATTTTCATTTAAAATTAAAAATCGCATATTACGTTTGACACTTTCTCCAGAGATTATCATAGAGGTGGTGTGTATTCCCAATCAAACGATTCTAGATCTAACTGGACACGATAAAACTCCAAATGTGTTTAAACGTGAAATACGATTTTCACTTACCTCACTGTTATAATGGTGGCTCCAGACAAGACTGTCAGCTGTCAGGTTGATTTGATAGAGTGATTCATCTCGTGGCCAGCTAGATCCGCGTTAGTGAATTTAGTTCCTCGCCCCAAGTACCCGTGGAGAATTCCGTGTTCCTCGACAGATAAATTTGTTCTTTGTTGTGTAGATAAGTTCACAAATTTTCGGTCGGATTTTTATTTTTATTGTTTGTCATAATATCAAAAACGTTACACTTGACAGTTACGTTTTTTCCGTTCTACCACACTGTTCCGAACCCTCTCATTTTGAAACGTCACCTCTTGTCGATTAAAATTGATTTCCATTTGCAAAATCTCCTTTCGGCTTCACATATCGCTTAACATCCTGTCAGGCTCGAGCGCATCTTCTGCATCGTATTCGTATAGATTTATAACGAGTAATTTACAGCTTTACAGAAAATTTTACATTACTGCGAACGAAACGAATATACGGTACCAGAGCACCAAACCTTCTCAAGAAATCTTGTCCTTAATGACAGTAATCATTTGTTAAGAATTTTGACGTCCAAATTGCAAAATATTTATTGCGTCGTTTGAGCGCCCTTTGCAGGACCGACATTAAGATGTTGTTTTTTGTTTATTTCAGCGCTGAAACTCCTTCGGAATTGTATTACCTGACACTCTTTCTCACACTTAATGTGATATTCCGGCCAAATTGTAAAATGATTACTTATATGAAGGAAATGTGCGCAAACTGAATGAGTCAAAGTTATTTTCAATTATTGTACAGATCTCGCATTAATAATAATTATTATCTCATTATTACAATATCATTTCAGTTAAGTTTTTATTCCGCAGGTGTCCGTAAGACATCCAACAACCAACCAATTCGTCACACGGAAAAAACAATTTGAGAGTTGTTTGGAACAAATTATTATTTTTTGTAATTTGCTACTACTTACGGCGGAGGTTAATTAAAGAAAAAATTAATATCGTACTAACCTAACAGTTTAATTACACACACAACATTCAAAAAAATTCTGAATGGGCAGCGACAGCTACGGAGGAAATGTTGATAAATTTCTGTTTGGCTTTCTTATTGTTTTCGTATTCGTTAAATCAGCCAGATCTGCAATAAATTAAACTGATATCGCGTAATCACAATGATATATCGTTGAAACATGTAAGATTACGATTTAGGTCGAGTTAATGTTGTAGTACACAGCTAGTATACAGAGTTGTGAAAGCTCCGAAAAAACGAACGTACTGATGTTAATCTCTGCTGTGTGGTATAATGGTATATGTGAGAAAAGGAGTGCAGTTACTGGATTAAAAAATGAAATTAAGTATTGCCGGTGGGCTAACGGTGGTGATCCATTATCGCAGTGTTCGTGTCTGTCACACAGGGCCCAGGGCGACATTGACTGATGTGTCGGCAGACCGCCGCTGACCGCCAACACTCCTGGGTTACAGTACATCTACGTCCTTTCTGATTGATGTTATAATCTTTTAATTTGCTGGGGTCACACGTGATTACTTCATTTCCACCATTATACACTTACCATCACTCTGCAAATTTCATCTTCTTCCTGCTTATAANNTAAATTTAAGAATGTATCTCTCAGTTTTCCTGCATATGCAACCAGCAATGCAACAAACACTGATAGTTCCACCGAAATCGTTGATTTGGCATGGAATGACCCCTAGTTATGTGCAACTTTCGCGTATTATGCTAATTCGACGTATTTTTTATCAAGTCAGAAGTTGTGATGAATTTAAAGAGAATTGTGAGTGGTTTTGTGAGTTATTGGACACTGAACGTGGCAGCGTTATGTGAGAGACATAAAAATGGAAATCTCTCCGCTTGTTCAATCAGATAGGAAGAACATAAAACTGGCAGACGAGTAAGTTCTGTACATCTTATAATTTGATTCCTTTTCGCGCTACCGTGATAATAATGTTAATGCAGCGTTAGATGATCGAAGCGGCAGATCCTCGAGTAATCCAATCAAACAACTCCAATAGCTTCTCAGATGCTTCCGATTTTTCAGATGTTTGGTTTGGATTTACAATTTAATGCACATGAAAAATGTATTTGTCTTCCAGGGAGCTTAAAATTTGCACTTAATAAACAAAACTCCGGATTGCGCTGCTCTCTTAATTTGCGTCTTTGACTGGCGAGAGCTGCAACCTCCTCGGAAAAAACTAATTGGAATTTTCAGCCGCGAGGGCGCACAAAGCGGCTGCTTATTTTTAATTGGCGAAGTTCAATTACCGAACGGGCGCGTCCGACATCGATTTCGGTTTTCAACAGCTCAGTTTTCAGCGACGTGTAGGTGCAATTAAAGTCGGGATCGGAGTGAACGTGGCGGAAATTAAAGGGTGTAGGTGGAGGCGAGGTGTAGTTCGTAGCAGCCAGTTATCCGCGATACGACAGATTACAGGGCTGCCGCACGTGGCGGCTGGATGATCACAGATCGGGTCATCCGGCACCCCTTCGCTCTGCGAAAATTAGCGCAGGTGGCATCACCAACGGGAAACTTCTTG
>QDEB01021133.1:0-12555 GCA_004193795.1 Asbolus verrucosus | reverse complement strand
ACATACCCTTCACAAGCTGTTGCTGGGATCGGTGGACAAACCATCGCCCTCACACAATTCAAATCGAGATGGCATGACGGCGACGAGCTCTGTAGCGTCCAAAAACACTTCTCCAATTCGCAAATGTCCTGTTCTTCCAGATGAGTCACACCGGCTAAAGTCTGGTAAAACGTCGGGGCCTCCACTTCGGAGCTCAAAGAAACGCAGGGATTCGACAATAACCATTTTGAGAGTATGGTGGCCTCTTTGTTATACTGAATCCATGCGTTGAAATGTTCGTAGGTGACTCGATCTTGTCCGATGGGAAACAACGACAGCATCATCCTTTCCCACAGTAAGTTGGGTCTGTTGGGCTTGTCGGGCGGTATGGTTCCTTCGATTTGAAGGGCGCCGTAAAATTCATTGCGAGTGATGTGAGTTCCTGAATCGTTACAATACAGGGTCCATAGAAAACGGATTTTTTCATCTTGTTTGCCTTTCGTTAGTAAAACGAGTCCGCAAATCAGATCTTTGAGGGCGATGCCTCTGGGAGTGCCTCCGCACGCCGTGTACAACCATTCGGCGATAGCTTGAGGTACGCCGTCGCCCAAGACGTGCAGTATGAAGGTGTGCTTGCTTAATAACTGATTTCCTCCGCTTAGTCGTTTAAACGCTTCACATACTCTCTTGAATTCCTCATCGGACACTGTAGGCAGCAGCAACGGTTAGATTTAGATAATAAACAATGCCTCAGCGATAACAACACAACCAATTAGCGATAATAATGCGCCAGATAAACGAGTTAATTATTAAACAATTAAGAAAATTAAACAATTGACAACCACTTGAGCAAGACAATAAAACATAATCGAAATTCTAACAAAAAACTATTAAACCGACCGTTTAGCTATTATTGCATGAAGACGTTTGTATATTTTATTATTAGTTAATAATATTTACGTATTTAGTTATGTCACATGATATAACAAAAAAGTGACAGGTAAGTTAATTTGATGGACATTCTCGAGGTACTCACTTCGTTTAACGGCATCTTCATATGGTAAACACGACCTCTTTGAGTCTTTGGCCCCCATTTTCACAATTTCACGCAATCTTGTAGTATTTTACTCGCAAATTCCATAATTTTTGACGTAACGAGGCACGATCGCCTTTAAACTAATACCACTATTTATTTCCTATGATCTGAAGTTGGCGCGATAACAACAAATAAAAATCCAACAATTACGACGGACGTATTAACTGTCGAAAAAATGCAAATGTTATCGTCGAAATAATCTGGTTTACTTTATGTTATCAATTAGGTATTAACATTTAATCCGTTTTCATTTTTATTCGGTGATATTTTTTAAAACGTTTTAAATGTGACTGGGGAATTTTCACTGTTATGATTGTCCACCTTGACGAATGAATAGACCCGTCAGCTGTCAAAATAATTTTGTCTGTAGACAGTCGAACTGTGGAATAAAGGCACGAAGATACAGCAATGGCAGGATTATCCAGTACAATTTATAACAGTGTATTTAAAAGAACTTCAACATTTGCGTTGGCTTGTGTGGGGGCGGTATTCTTTTTTGAAAGAAGTTTCGATCTAACATCAGAACTTCTTTTTGATAAAATCAATGAAGGGGTATGTTACATAATCGTATACCCTTCAAATGCGATATTTTTGTTTTTTTTTTCTTTTTCAGAAATTATGGAAACACATCAAACATAATTATGAAAAGTAGTATATATATATATACCCATATATTTAATATAACACAATTGATGTAATGAAGTTTAATAAAATTTAACTAGTTCTACTCTGTGACTTCCCATGGTTTTTCATATCGATGCTGATCCCAAGGTCTTGCAGGTTTAAACTGAGGAGGCTCCTGTAGAGTCACACCACCTTTCTGTAAAGCTTCGACAAATTGTGCTACTTTTCCATCTGGTCGATGTGGTACTATATCACAACATATTTCTGTTAAACCTGATTTGAGACAGCGCTCTGCCAATACCTAAAAATTCAGTTTTATAGCAATCACAGTGCTACATAAAAAAAACTCACTCTTCCTAAATTATAATATGCTGAAGTGTCTCTACATTTGTACAACTGTTTCTTCAACGCCCACTCAGAAGTGCTGGCTTCTAATATCGTACCCTTCTGGAAATGTTCAATGCTGGCCCTAACATAGCGTCCGGTTGAAGATAATTTTAATCTGCAATTTTACACCGATCAAAATTGGCATTATGAAATAACTAAAACGCTCACTTATGCCAGAAGCTTTTTCCAGGTTTATCGACGTGATATCCATCGGGTTTGTATGCAATTCGCATACGCTCTAAGTTTCTGGGGTTTCGGTTGATGAAATGGGACGAAATGTCGAGGCTGTTTTCTGCTTTACGACAAAAGTATCGATTTGCAACTTGAAAATTCGCCGAAATTAATCTCGAATTCATTTCTTTGAAAAAAACTGAAATATTTTAACAATTGTTACTTGCACATTTGACAGTTGACATTTGTTTGAACCTAACCTGTAAAATTTAGTAAGAATACTGTGGGATGAGGTGCTAATTTAAAAAGTTTTTGCTTTTTCCTCGTAATAATGGTACAAATCGGTTATGTATGAAGAATTGCCAGTAGAATTCAATTATGTTGTTATCGCCGTTAAAAAATTGTAATGATTTTTTTCAAACGAAACCTCCAATGGTGATTTTTTTTATTTGCTTAATTTTCATGATGATAACGGTATTTTCTGTGACATTCTACATGAAACACAACGAAAAAATCGTAAATACGGACGCTCAACAAGTAATTAAGCGCATCCTACTAAAGTTAATACTTGTAACAATGATAAAACATTTTCAGAACTGGATTGCTCTAAGTGACTATTTGAATGACTTAGAATTGTGCGTAAGTAATGAAAACCGCATCTTAAATAAGAACAAACACAATAGACAGTCCGTTGAAGAAATTAGTTTTGTAACATTCATCCTTATGGATTCGGTTAAGTTAAAAAATGCCACCAAGGTCCGCATAATATACAATTTAGAAGGTAAGTATGTTTTCCATTTTTATTGATGAATTTACTGATGTATGACAGGCTGGCGAGCGCAGTGTTTAAAGAATAACGAGGATGGACATTTTGTTGTAACAGTAGATTTTTCTGCACCCTCAATTTTGAATGAAACAAATAAAATTTGTGCAATTGTTAGAGGTCCCAAACAGTATTTACCGGAATATTCAGAACCTGCGTGTCATCTAGGTCCTCGACGTTACAATCCTGTAGGAAATTAAGTTATTAATATTTGAGTGATACACCTGAATGTGTTATTTTTTAGGAGATTATTCCAAAGTCATTTTCTGTATCAGATATCGGTACTAATCTTTGTATTAATGAGGGCGGCGATACCACTAAAATAAAAGTATTGTTTGATAGCAAAATCAATGCAGATAAATTTGCCGTTTTCTTAGACCAGGTCAGTTGATTTATTGAGTTAAATTATACAAAGTGTCACTAAAATTTTTCCGTTTAAGAACGACAAAAATGTCATTTACATACATCTGATGTGGTGCGGCTACATTTTGCTGTTCTTTATTCTGATGGTTCTGTTGTATGCTATGCTTTACCAATATAAAGATCAAAGAAATTATATCTGAGGGAATGTTAGGTATAACATTTATTATTGCTAAATATCATTGCGTTATCTTAATAAAAACAATCAACACTTCTTATTTTATTTTGTTAATGTGGGTTTCACGTCCAATTTTCTGCATTTTCGAAGTAGAACAAGAAGCGGGAATTTTCAAAGCAATCGTTATTTACTCATTGTGATAAGACACCATAGTCATTTCTTATCAGAAAAATGAACAAAGTTGTAAGATAAATATGTGAAAATACTGCGATGTCGTCTTGGTGAAAATGTCTTTCATTCGTCGCGTGAAAAGTTTCTCGGTCAAGAAAAGTAAAAGCACAGATGAGTTGAAAGCGATCGGCGAAGATAAACGTTATCCTTACCATCACAGAGCGAGGAAAAGGAACAACTTAAGCAAGGAAAAATCTCTGTCGATGGAATTCGTACCGTTACGAATCGATCTGGAAAAAAATGATCTGTTTATAAAGCAAAAAAGCAAATTGGAAAAATACGAAAGTGCCAACAGAACCAGAGAAAGCAGGCCCGTGACCGAACTGCCCCGTCGCAAGATTTTAGAAAAAAGGGAGTCGCGCTCTCTGGATGAGATCAACTTTTTCCAGTGTGTTTCCGAAAATTGCAGCAAAAATTTGTGGCCTTCCATGATACAACTGCGATCAATGCCCAGTCGTGATAGAGGAAGCAGTAATCGTTCTAGGTTCAACACGGTCGACGTTACGAGGGTAAGTATTTTGGAAATTATCGATAGATGTCGGCGTAGTTTTGCAATTTTTGTTCGGTCACGACAGAAAGTCATGAATAATAATAATCGTGAAAATGGAGCAGTACGTCGATCGGTAACAGGTTTATGTTTTAATCATTTTTCCAGTTCTGTTATTATTGTTGTTATTATTTCGACAATGATTTAATAATTATTGGTTTTCGGCGACAAGTCGATCGAATCTGATACGGTTTTTCTCCTATCTGTTATCTTATCAGTTCTCGGGGAAGAAGTGAACTAAACTGGAATAAAAGTGTCATGTCTCTGGAGAAAAATGAGAGAAAAGCCCATAAAAAATCCATACAAGTACTGCAATTTAGATATCACGCACCTTCGTCCAAAACGAATTTAGTAAAAAGCAAATCCGACTGGTACATCAACGAGCTGAAAGATGACGTAAGTTTTTTTTTTCCATTCTACACTCAATTGATCCAATTTAAAACGGGAGCGGTATAAAGTCAAGCCGGGAATGAGTAATAATATTAATTTCGTAATTGGGAGCGCCGCATCTTATCAATGAGCTCATTATTTGCTCTTTTAGTACATAAAGAAACGTCAAACACCACATTATCATCGCAAACGCCGGATGCGGTCAAGTCGAACAAAAAAAATTCTCATTCGTATAATGTGGAATCGTTGCGTGGTCGAATGGCTGAAGAACTTGCGTTATAACACCGAATGTTACGATGAAGTGCTGTTTTCGTACGAAGCGATGGATGCAGAAATTGCTTCATACGAAAACCCGTGGGAGTGCTCCGTGAAAGAAAATCCGCGCTTCGACCTGAAATACGGAAAAGTGTGCAGGCTGTCCGTGACCGTCAGTGAAAAGTTGGAAAATCTGCCGACGCTGCCGGTGCTTTACGAAAATTTGGCGCTGGACGTGAGCGATGACATCATCATGTGGAAGCAGCAATTGAGACATGCCTATTGCGGCGAAGAGGAGAATTTTTTCGAAGGAGAGGTAGACCACAGACGTACATAGTCATCGTGACTAACTCGCCATTTATTAACAACTTATTGTGTTTGTTGTCTCGATCGAATCTGAAATGAGAAATTGTGATTTTCGGGGAAATAGCTGGGCGCGATTTCGTTATTTTCCGTTCAAACCGGAAGCGGTGGTGCTTACCGTACACTTCCACCGCATCGTTCGAAAACCGATGGTTTCATTATCGAAAGAAAAACAAATCGGGCGCTTGACAGCAAAATTGACTAAATTAATATGTTGCAGTGCGAGTCGCTCGTAATTTGTTGCAAGAACGAAGGCCGATCCAGTTTAGAGCTGTTTACATCGTGTAAAAAGGCGGAAAGCAGAGATATATTTACTGTTCGTGCTTATCTTTCTTATCGCTTTCGAACGTCGCGCATGTTTATCGTTTCGTTGCCTTTATATGTATCGGCTGCGATAAATAGTCATGTGGTGAATTATGGAAAACGACTTTTTTTTCGAAACCAAATCGAAAACGTCATGACACGAAATACGATCGATTTCGATCGTTTGCCGTTATCTGAAAACGAAATTCGACAATTGCAGGTATCTGTGTAACAACGATGTACAGTTCACCGACATCTTTATCTCAAATTGCTTCACTTTCTTTTTTTTTTCGCCTGTACATGATTATTAACTGGATTAATTTGTTTCAAGGATTTGATCACCGAGTTTGACAGTCAATCGAAAGATGTCGTGGATAACAGTAATAAACCGGGAAGTTTCCCGGTTTTCGAAGAAGAGAAAGAAGTTCAAATTAGGCCGTCTCGATCCATTAAATCGGATCGACCCAAGACATATACATCACCAGTCATGTAAGTGGGAATTTACAATCATGTTGTAAATGTTGTCGACCTTTTCTGAACACGAGGTGTCTGGTATATCGAGAACCTGGTAAACTCCGTTTTCCCCTTTGATTTTAATGTTGGAGTTTATTATGAGAGTAACTGCCAACAATCTCGAAATTTCTAAAATGTAATGATACACGAGGTGTCCCATTTAAGAAACCAAAATTAATGTCATTTCCGGCGAAACTGGAAGTGAAAATAAAAAAGTTGTGGGGGTGTACGTGTAAACCTCGATTCAATTCTGTAAGATCAGTTTACCGCACAACTTGACTCACAAAGCTAAAACTACTTATTGAAATGAAACAAGATATATGTGTTGTTGTAAAAGTACATGCATCTTTTTCCGCTAAAAACGATCCAGTATTCAATGTAATTTGGACTTAAGGTTAGGTTGTTATATACAGACAGTGTTGACAGCAAAGAAAACCACAATCAGTTGGTACAATAATCTCTACTAGTCTATTACTCTGAAATTTAATCATCTATTTTACTTTACTGATAAAAAATTGATCAATTTTACGATAAATCCTGAATTGTTCAGTCTTCGGTGTATTAATGAAAACGTTGCATGTATCTGTTTACTTATAATACTTGCTGTAAATTATATAAAGTTTAAATTTGGAAAAAATATAACGAAATATAATATATATATATTTTTTTTTTTGCTGTAAATGGTTAAACAATTTGTCACATACTTGAGATGATAATGTGTCACTGAAAGACGACTATTTAATGCGTGACCGAGTTTGATTAACTTAATTGAAAGCTTGAAAAACCTTAAAAATCAACTTCATAAACCTAAAGGTCCACTTAGCCTCTCTTCATTAAAAGAAACGAATCAAGGTCAACAGACATTTGCACGGATATAGCCAACGTTTTTAAATATTAAATGATTTTTTTCAATTTTAGAAATAAAAAGGATGATTCAGTCGATTTCAGAGGACCATGTAATTTAGAAATAGTCAATTGCAAATCTTTGGAAGTTACGGCCAGTCAAACACTGCGGTTGATGAATAGTCACTTGCAAATACTCGATGAAAGTGGAACAAATAAAATAACGACGTTAACGATGAACTTAAAGAAAGGTACGAAACTGATAAGTGAAAAAGTAGTAGAAATGATGGATGCGAACAAGACAGTATACCGTTTTCATTTCACATCAAACAAAGAAGCGAAATTGTTCATCGAAAGGGAAAAATCGCGTCCCCCTGCGTCGAAGGATAAAAGCGCGGGATCATTTTCAATTGCACAGTTACTCAAACTGTTAAAAAAAAGATCGAGCAGAGATCTGCTAGAATCAAAAGGAATAATTAAAAACGAGCCGATTTTCGGAAACACTCTTCAAGAGTTATGCGACTCATCAAATCCGGTGCCGGAGGTCATAACAAGGATCGTTGAATTAATAGAAGAACCCGAAAACATAACCAGCGTGGGTTTATACAGAGCCTCGGCCAATTTGGCCGTTGTACAACATATTCGATGCGAAATCAACTGTGGCAGGTGGGAAATTTTGGAGAAGTATAGAAAAGATGTCGACGTATTGGCGGGCACTTTGAAATTATTTTTTCGCGAACTGAAAGAGCCTCTAATACCGGAGAAGACCTACCAAGAACTTCTTTCGGCAATCAGTAAGTTCGGTTCGTGTTTATGGTGCTTTTTATCTTTTATTTTGTTACAGGAGGATCATCATGTTCAGACGGTGAAATCGATAAGATAATGGACAGTCTTCCAGAAATCAATAAAGCAACCTTGTTGTACATAATACAACATTTACTCAATGTATGTCGTCATAAGAACGAAAACAAAATGGATATTCACAACATATCTATATGCTGGGGCCCATCATTGATCATGTTTCCAGACAACTGTTCCGATTTAGTGACGCAAACCACGGAATTCACTTCGATTACCGAACATCTGCTTAATTATTACCGCATCAACTTGGAAAAAACAAACGTAAAAACACCACCCAAGAGACCTGATTTCACCTATCAAGTTGTACAGAAAATTACGAACCTCATCCAATCAAATGTGGACGCGGAAGGAATTTATCGAAAGTCGGGATCGAACACGAAAATCGACAAGATCATGAAACAGCTCGAAATGAAGTATTTGAGCGATTTGGACAAATCGAAGAACGACGTTCACGAGTTGTGTTGCGTCCTCAAAAAGTATTTAGGATCGCTAAAGGAGCCTCTCATCCCGAACGGGATTTTCGATCGATACTGTGAGATCAGCGGTAAGATTTTTCGCAACGCAACGACGCCCTTCGTTCTAACCGCATTCCCTTTCAGATAAATCCGACGGTCAGTTGTTGATAGAAGTGCGCCAAATGATCGACCAGATTCCGAAAAAAGACGTTTTGTTGCTTCTTCTGCGACATTTACGGAGTGTCATTCAACATGAAAAGAACAACAAGATGTCGATGGCCGTCATGACAGACATCTGGATGACGACGCTGGCCAATCCAGTTGTTCAACAAAACAAGAAGAAAATGCAAAAACTGGCCAAGTTTTTTCAAATTTTAATCAGCGCAGACGGGCAAGTGTTGCCGGATTTACTACCCGAATCGGAACCGTCGCTGAAAATCAGAGAAAGCAGATATGAAAACGTACTCGACGATATTAACGACAAGATTGATTCCTCTGATAAGGTTGACACAAAATTATAGAAAAAAAATTATATATCTTATGACAATTACTCGGTATTATTAGATTTTCCTGAAGAAGTCTTAATTTGGTTACTTTCTATCTCTTTGGGAAAAATGAGCCGAACAATTCAAATTTCCATCAGGAAGGGACCATATGTACAAAAAACAATTGACACTTGTTAAAATTGTGTTTAATTTATGAGATTAATAAAAGAGGGCGCGGTAGCGCCTTGAAACAATTTTTTCGGTTCACTTTCAACAGTTACCTAAACAAGGATATGTACGAACAAAAACACATTCTTTCGTTTATTCTCTTCAATAGTGGCGGATTTTTATTGGTCTATATTCAAGGACTAAGCTGACATTAAGTTTCTAATATTAACGTGTCATAATAATTATTACTCTGGTACAAGTGCCTATAGTTACAGTGACATACATAGAACGTTTTGTGATGTAAATTTTTTCATATTTGATTCAATCAAGTTTTTTTTTTTAAGACACCGTAAAAATATCTACTTCATCTGCGTATTAAAAAAAACGCAAAAATCCATAATGTTATTGAAATATTCAAGTCTCTTTCATCTACATGAATAAACAATTATTACGATGAAAGATAGACGTGAGTGTGACTAATGGTTCGGCGGTTTGGTTTCGTACATCAAAACATTTGAAAGTGATTGTTACGATTTAAATTAATACATGCTTAAATTTGATGATGGTACCGCACCTGCGACATTGTTCTGTTATTTAATTCAAACGTGAATGTTTGACTTTCAAACGTGACATTTCTTGTAGTGTCTTTCTAACTGATACGGTGATACACATTGATAGCTACACTGAGTACATTTTCTTGGTTTATCTCCATGTATATACAGATGTTTTCGAAAATTGCTTTTATCCTTGGTCTGATAAGAACAAAAATTACAGCACTGTATAATAGGTCCATGTTTAGAAACTCGATGCCTCTGTAGGGCTACTTCCGATACAGAATGAAATTCACAGTACGTACAACTAAATAGCGGAGCTCCTTCTTCCCTGACAGAATGTACAACTTTCTGGTGTCTCCTTAACGAACTCGAATCTGTAGTTTTATAATCACATTGGCCACAATCGTACCAATTAGTTTTTGTATGTTTCGCATTAATGTGATAACTCAACCGATAACGACGGCCGGTCGAATAGTCGCAATAAGGACATTTGTATTTATCAGGAGTCGATATCGACATGCATTTGTGATTGATTAGTTTCTCTTTTTCCATTGTGACAAAGGAACATTCATTACAAGACAAAAGCAAAACTTCTTTGTCTTCTGTTTTTGAAGATTCTGCGTCGCCATTACTGCAATTTGGTTTTGTTACGGTTTGTTTTCTAAGTACGCACTAAAAGAGCAAACCTAAGAGTTTTCGTCAGGTTTATCAACACAACCTCTCCGTTTTCTTCCAGTTGTGTAACTTCTTTACTTTCATCGATACATTTAGGGCTCTCGCGATTGTTCAATGTAGGTTCCGCCACATCGTATATGACATACGTCAGATTCACTTTACACTGTGGACCAATTTTATTTTTGTTCAAATATGACAAAATTTTTTCTTCCGAAGCTAGACATCTGTTTTTGAAACTGTAAAAACTTTCAAACATACTCAAACAATCGCTACATATACCGGGTTGTTCGGAAATGTATAAATCCTGCAATTAAATAACGAACTGATGTATTTTTCAAACAAATACAAACCGAAATTACCATCTCTGGTACACATAATTGCAATACATCTTTCGGTACTGTATTGGGGATTTGGGTGTTGTCGAAAGTATCTATATAGAAATAAGAATCCTTATCGACGTTCTGCAAACAAGCTCGGCAGATTATAGACATTTTATGCCATGTACAACGAAAGACTAACAACTTACAATCAGAGGTTATGTTATGGTAAACGTCAAAATTGTCGTTTCCTTGGATGATGGTGGGGCTGGATAACATTCAATAGTGAAATCAATTTATCGCGTAAAACCGGCTGCAATTTCGTATCATTCATTTAAGCATTACAACTTGTTTCACATAGCTAGAATTATTTATTTAATTCCAATTTTCAATCAATTCCAAATAATTCGTCTAATTCCCAAGTAATTCCAGTAATTTCTTCGATTCTATAAGAGTTCCACTTCTTTACATCTGACTGGCTGCAAGAGACATCATCAACTTGATTAGCTAAAAAATTTGTGAGGGAAATCTGAATTACATATCTCATTTCAATTCAATTTCAATTTACAAGCTTATTCTGGACTAACCATAGCTATTTCATCACACCCCTTAAATACGAAACCACATCCCTTAAGGTACCTTTCGAGGAAATTTTTTGAAAAGTGTTTTAAAACCATTTTCAGTGAATTTGAAAGCATCAAGTAACTACAACACATTGTGCTTTAAACGCAAAATTTGCTTAAAAAATGAAAGTTACAATATTTATGTATAAATTTATGTCAATCGTAATTCATGTTAGATGTTCTGTGGATAAAATTTGCCCAAATCACCTGAATAAAAAAAAAATAGATTAAGTACCTATTTTAGGTCCACTACATATTCATTTTATTAACGAACATTTATAATGGATTCGGTATCATATGGTACCTATTTGAAATATTAAACTAATAAATTTTGCAAGTCTTCGCTGGCTGTCGAGTGAGGTGGTAACATTTGTGTATCTTCATTCTTCGCAGGAGGTTCTTGTAAAACTGACATCATCTGGGAACAAATAATGAATAAAATTAAAAAGTTCTACAAGACAAAAGATTTTCCGTTACTTGTGGAGAATATTGTTCAACTTTATCCAATAATGATTCTGGATATCCGGGAGAGTAATATCGAACTATTTCTTCTGGGAAGCACGAATTGATGATGGAAATATACTCCATAAGCGTGGTACCGGGTTCAGTTTCGATGTATTGCATTCTTTTCAAACCACCCGTGGTAACAAATAACCTTCTAGCCTTCGGATCATGAGGTAAGATCTGTAAATGACGAAAACTTTCAATTCTGTCGTATTGGAAGGACTATAACCACTGTAAAAAATTGTGCAGTCTAATTCCAATTTTCTGTTAATTCTAAATAATTCTTCTAATTTTTAAGTAATTTCGGACTGGAACTATCAGGGGTAGTTATTCAAAAACGTCGCTCATAATATTTCCATCGGATTTTTTGAGATGACTGGATTTGATTTTTATTTTTCAAATTACGACACGTTGAAAAATAATTACGAGCATCAAACTAACTTTCATCCCAAATGTATTTTCCACTTTTAACTTCTCAGATGTAATGGTCAAAATGATTTATTCTTAATAAATATCTTTCAAACAGTATTTTAAAAATCAACTTGTACGTATTTTCTTTCAGTTAAAACAAATCGTCTTTAGAAGCGAAATCGTTCATTACATTTTCATATTCAAATAATGCGGATTGTAATAAACAGTAAATGCACGACAAATAAATCTTAATTAAATATAATAACTAATTTCCTTAGTTTCAGGTTAATAATAATTCTTTTATTTCAAGCAAATGTACAACTTATTCCACAGTGGTTAACTAAATGGTACTAACTACATAGCGGGTGTAGTTGAAATACAAGCAATAAAAAAAAAACCGTAATAGGTGATAATAAAATCGATGCACTCATGCAATTTT
>QDEB01021131.1:0-14483 GCA_004193795.1 Asbolus verrucosus | reverse complement strand
TACTTCAATTTTACTAAATACACATTTGAAAAACGATTTTTTAAGCCGGAGGCCTGGTCGCCTGTTGCATGTATGGAGGTGAGTAAGATAGGTATGCATGTATATATATACATATACAAATATACTGAGTCTGAGAATACAAACACTCTAACCGGAACTGATAAGTGCTACCATCTAGCAAAGCTTCTCCATCACCTAGTAAGGTTGTAGAGATTATTCATTTGGAATTGTCTAGTATGGAATGAACCTTAACAGAAAAATTAATATTGTGGAACGTCGAAGAAAATAATAACCGGATAATTTACCACAAAGAGAATGTTAAGAAGTGAAAGTAAAATTTTTTTTTCACATGCTACTGTTATCTACCTCTTATCTAGTACGATTGCTTATCTTTTTTGAGATAATGTTCTTATATGTAATGCGAGATTTTTTAATTGATGAATCAGTTATATCAATAAATAAAATTATTTTCAAAAAGATTTTTATTTTATTAATAATCAAGAGATGCCTAATATCAAAGTTTCTTATGTTTTCTTATGTTTCTTATAAACCCACCTAAATGTAATTAACTCTGAAGTAGCCACATTTTAAACCACTATTCCTTCTAAAACAGAGCAATCAAATATTTCTAATATTTCTAATCATAATTCGATTATCTTTCAAAGATACGGTCGACACACCTCATGATTTCTCCGATAATAGTACCCCCATGAAGAAAAACTTCTTCAATTTTTCCAGTTCCACATTCTGCTGTTACAATTTTGAATTCTTCCAAAGCACTAACACTGTGCCTCACTTCGTCGGCAATTCGGTGCGGTATATCAAAAGTTGCCTCATAAATCCAGCCAATAACATAATTTAAACACTCCTCATCGTCTTTTCCACAACTAATAAGTTGTTTTTGTATGATAAGAACTTCATCGGCAATAGTGTTCACAGCAGTTACTGAATTTCTCACATTTGCCACTGCTTCATTAATGTAATGATTAACGCATTCTGTCATATCAAGCAAAATTCCATTTAGAATATCATAGAGATTTGCTTCATTAATCTGAAGACATGGTAGAATATCAGTTTGAGTTTCCACTGCTGAATATTTTATGTCATCAAAACAATCCAAGATTTTATCAATTTCGTTTTGGATTAAATGTTTATTTGTAACAGCGATTTCGTTTCCAAGTGAAATAATTTCCTGGGGCACCATCCATAAATTTCGCAAAGCATCATCAACTGATTTCTGTGTGGTTTCCATTAGTTCTTTTAGAAGCGTATGAGGTTTCTTTACTAAAACGTGGGCCTCACTAATAGCCTAATGAAAATAAAAATAAATAAATGTTAAACGAGTATTCATTATTATTACCCCTAGGGTCAAAAGTAATGTCAAAATACTTCTTTTCATCGTCGCAATCTATTTGTCACTATTAAGTAATATTTTTTTCACTTCGACATCATGGATTAAAGGATTTGTGATTATGACACATTTGTTTATATAATGATTTTAACATCAATTGCCATCTAATAAACTTTCATATAATATACTGTTTATGAGATGACTCAAAAAAAAATTTCTGCTCAAGTTTGATACCGTTTAATTAGATTTTTTTTACATCAATTTTTAATAAAACAAGAAAAATGAAAATGAAAATTGCTAAAAAAGAGAAGATAGTTGTCATATACTGTGCTGACAAATACATGAATCATGTAAACTTAAAAATTCAGATAAAGATTGTTTGAGAAAACATTTTATGTGTAATATGTGAAAAGTAAAACCTAGTGGCGATTGTATTATGATTTATCATCTTTATCGCTAATCCTTTTAGACCCCACACAATATTAATATAACAGATTATTTTATTTTGTTGGAAAATTTATAAGGAGATACAGCTACAAATGAAAATTGTTTAGATGAGATAAGTAATTAATTTACATATCAAGATCAGCATCAGAAGTGACGACTGTATTTCTTATTGTTATGAATTTTTTGAAATTACATCATCATCTTGAACCAATAATATTATTAACACACGTGACAATATCATTTAAAATCTTGTTGGCAGCACTGCCATATTCGCCGACTTTTAAACTTGAGCACTCCTGGACTGACACCCTCAACGGTTCATAGAGGCGTATAGCCTTATTAACTTCGATTTTAATCATTTCAGGTAACTGCTCAATTTCTAAATCTATCTGATCAAGAACTGGCTTCACACATAAATCACTTGCGTCTTCATCAGAACCACACAAAGTAAGCTCATTAGCAAGTTTTTCGACACTAGTAATGGTAATATCGACAATATACTTCGCATCGTTCATGACTCTAGAAGCGTCTTCGACTTTATCAAAAATGCACTCATTTAATTCTTTAGTGATAACTTCTGGTAATTTTTTCAGATAATCTTCGCGCCCTCGAAGACAGTAAGAAATGTCTACACCAGCACTTTGTGCCAAATCTTTAATGGTTGTCAATTTCCCGTTGATATCTCCTGCATTTTGTTCAATTGCAAATGTTCCTTCATTTAAAATATTGACGCTGTAGACTTGAAAATCTTGATATAGCAGGCTGAGTTCGTCTTCGGCGGCTAGAATAGCACCAGTGACGATTTGTCTCAGTTTTTCAAGTTCGGCTTTCGCATCATCGATCAAATCGCTAAGGAGAGGGACGATAGCGTTGGCTTCAATCGCTATGTCTTTAACCTAGAATATTAGAAAGTGATTTTTGTCGACGCAATGATGTTTGCTCACCTGGATAGTCAGTAGGACACCACACAATAGCACAAAGGCGCTTTTAAGCATTACGCTTGATTATGACTTTCAAGAATAGTAACAAAATGCTTGTATGGATAGCGTTAGCTAGATTTAAACAAGAACAACTTGTATTATCAAATGACTTTTTTGTTGTAAAGCCTATCTAAGATCATTTAATATCGTTTATCCCAAGAGATAAGATGTTTTTATAAAACTCTAAATCCCATTAATATCTTCCTGTCAAAAAGTTATTACATTATCTTTCTATATAATCTAAAAACCATTCATGAAAAGATATTTAAAAAGTTAGAAAACTAAATTTTTTAGAAACATTGAACATTAAAAGAACATTTCGATGCATGCATGTAGAAGGAAAACAGTGAAAGTAGTTCAGATCATATACTTTTCTTATACTTTTATTTTGTGACATATGTACAAATAAAGTTGCAAAGAAGAATTAAATGAATATTCAAAAACATTTATATATCAGAATATTCCTAAACTGAAACCCTTACATATTCAAAAGATTTTCAGCTATATTCACCTCTGTTTGAAAATTTGAGGCAACTTGATTATATTCATTCCAGTTCTTATGATGTGATATAATGCATAAGATTTCCTCGTTTTGTACTTTTGTCAAGAATATATTTTGCATTTTATCTACATATATTGATCCAAGTAACAACATACATAACAAGTGATAAAAAACACAATAGAAAAAAAATTGTTTACTCGTTATTTAGGATCATAATGATTCAGAGGAGCTACTGATGGTGATGGTGTTTTCTACACTTGACAGTCAAATTTCAACAAAAATAGGACTTATCACATGAACATAAAGAGTTTTCTGAAGAATGTCCAAAAATAGCTAGATAAGAATGCATAATGTCTAAAGTAAGTAAAAATGAAATTTTGATCTTTAATTTGAAGTTAATAGGTGTTTTGCTTTAAAGTATATTGCTTATTATAAGAACAAAATCATTTTCTTTTTGGTATTCTACAAAAAAAAAAAAATGGAAAAATTAAATTCAGAATCTTAAGATTATTTTTATTTATTAAATTTTTTTATTTATGATGATGATACACTTTTTAATTAAGAATTCTATCTACGCATGATGTAATATCTCCAAGGATAGAGTTGGCCTCACTTGCATAAACAGAGACCTTTACGTCAGAACATTCTTGCACAGACAGCTTCGAAGATGTCAGAATGCCTTCAGCAGCATTTACCTCCGTTTTGATATTTTGGGGCAATCGAACCATGTCCAGCTGAATTTCTGTTACAACTGGTTCAATACATAAAATGTTGTCTGAGCACAGACGAAGTTGAAATTCGAGCTCGTGGATTTTATTAATGGAGACATCAATAATGTATTTTGAACTTTCCAAAATTCTTGAAGCTTCCCTATCTTTACCCTCAATGCAATGCAGCATTCACTCACTATATTCCGGAGGCAGTCTATTAAGAACTTGTTCACTTGTTTGGTACAACTCGAAATATCTTTGTTAGCTTGGTGGGCCAGTTCTTTGATGGTGGTTAATTGTGTAAGAATTGTTTCATGTTCTTGCTAAAGCGCAATTTCGCCTTTTTTCAAAATGGTGTCTCCAAAAGTAACAAAATCTGTTTTCAGATTTCGAAGATTATCATGAGCCACTGAAATGTCTCCCTCAACAATTTGTTTGAGTTCTTCAAGTTGCCTTTCTGCCTCGTCGATTATATCACGAGGCCTAACGTCTTTGGTACACCAAATTGATGCGCTGGTGACATGAACCAAAATAATCAAATGCAGAAATAGCACAAAACTCAAAAATTTTGCATACCTGTACGACCACAATAACACATAATGATACGAAAACTTGTTTATTCATTGTTTAAGTTTATACTAAATTCCGAAAGTGGAAGCAAGCCTTTTACATCTATCGGCGTTAGTCTCATCACGAACATTAGATTATCATATAACAAGGACAACTATTGTAGAAAAAATTTCTAAAAATAAGAAGATAAGAAGACACCGAATTATTTCGAGATTTTAATCGTTTGGTTTGAAGTGGATCTCTTCCTTGTAATACGTAGTTGGAGCCTTATGTTGCCTGAATTTATGTTTTGTGCTACCGACAAAAAAAATATTGAAAATATCTAGCATGTCTGTAGGTAGTTAGATAATCTATGTACATATATGTAGATATGCAACACACAATACTCGACCATAAATTATTTGTTATATATCCTCAGATAGTCACTCTACACTTATGCATTTATTATATATGTCATTTTGTTGACCTTCCCGCCCTTATTACAAAATTTTAACCTTCATACAAAAAAAGAACAAATTCGGTTATTGGGTGTGTGTATATGTATCAATTAATAATAAAAATTAATTTTAAAATCTGTGCGTTCTTTATTAAACAATGAGACTTGATCAAAGAATAACAATTAATATTTTCATATCTATACCCTACTCTACTTAATCACAAACACTAATTGATTATTTCGTTCGCACACTGTATAATATCTGCAAGAATCGAATTTGCATTGCTCGCATACTCAGCCACTTTTACATTGGCACATTCCTCAACCGAGAGCTTAAGAATATTCAGAAGTTTTCCAGCAGCATTAACTTCTGTCTTAATATTTTGGGGTAACCGGATCATATCCAATTGAATTTCGGTAACGATCGGTGAAACACACAAGATATCTTCCCCGCAACTATTAAGCTGATGTTCAAGCTCTCGAACTTTATTAATGGAAATATCAACAATATATCTAGCGTCTTCCACTATTTTGTTGGCTGCCCTAGATTTACCCACAATACAATGGAACAGTTGATCGGAATAAGTTCCAGCCAATGTATTAAGAGCATTCTCACGAATGTCAGTACAAACAGAAATATCCTTGCCAGCAGAGTGTGCCAAATCTTTTATGGTAGTTAGCTGACCAATAATTGTTTCGTGCTCTTGTTGAATGGCAAGTTCTCCCCCTTTCAAAACATTGTCGCCGAATGTTAGAAAATCTGTCAATAAATTGTTGAGTTCATCATGCGCCGCTAGGATGTCCCCTTGGACGATACGTTTGAGTTCTTCGAGTTGTTCTTTAGCTTCGCTGATTACATCGCGAGGTTTGATTTCTTGCACTGTCTTACTGGTTACCTAATGCAAGCCAAATAAACTATGTGCCATAAAAGAGGAGATTTTTCTCACCTGTACAACCAGTAGAGCGCACAATGCCAAATGCACTTGTTTAATCATGATGGTTTGGTTTCAGACTGACACTCAAAGACAAACTTGAGTCATTTTTATAGAAGACTGGTTGACGTCAATCAATTTTCAACAAGGCACAATAGTAAATTATTATCACTCCACCAAACGTAATATTTTCCAGAAAAGGTCAAAAAACGTAGAGATAAGATCATAAAAAAACATTGGCTTTAGATTATTGTTCTTCATTGACAACTGACATGTTATTGAATCTTAGTAGTGTTTATTCTATTCCACTGTAACCAAAACAATATACTATTACAAATTTATGAAAATCCTGTGCTTGCAACCATTCGAAAGTGGTAAGTTTTTTTTTAACATACAATGTACAAAATATTTTTTGTTTTTCGATTTGTTTTTTCAAAATTTTTCATTATCTATATTTATAAACGTAATACATTTATTGAGGGCTTAATCCTATTTCTAAAATACTAAGGATTATCACAATAACAACATCTACTAAACTGTTGAGATTCACACAGAATGTAATTAAATATTTCCACTTCTCGATATCATAGTGATTTATGATTGTAACAAAAAAATATCATTTATGAAGATGCTTAAAGCTCTATCACATGATTCTATCTTCTTTAGTTACTGACTGTTTTAAAAATATTTGTTTACAAGAAATTTATTGTTATTTAAATATTATTATTGTAGTCAGTACTCTAATACTGATATTATGTACTTAAAATCAAATTAAAGTTTTATCCGTTAATGGTCTATTCAAAGAATCTAGTCAAGATAACCAATAAGTTAAACAATAGAGTCTCAACTTTATTACGGTTGACATGAAAAAACAAAATGATTTTTTAGAGAAGATTCTCTCATTTAAACTAGAAGAAACTAGAACTAACCATAAATACTAGCCATTCGGGTTTATAGACGTGAGAGCATAGGTGTCGACTTCGTGGGGGAGCAAGGCAAATGCCCCTCAAACTTTGCTATTAACAGATAATAAGGGTATGTATCTATTCATCTCACGATCAGACCTAACAGTTCGCGTTTATTAATTAAAAACTTGTTCCCAATTAAGTACAGCTCACTTACATTTTATTTTTCATACCACTTAGTTGAAAATGAAATTTTGAAATTGAAACTGTTTCCAAATTTTCTTTCTCTTTATATCTACTCGTTTAGTTACTTGACTTAAAGTTGCTGAGATTGTTAATGTTATTAAATTACAACAGAAAAAATAGTTTTTGAATCATTTCAAGAATGCAGTCTTTAGATTTCGTCAGTTTTCACACTGTTAATCTCGTTGATAAAATTTGTTTGTCCAATCGAAATTAAATTTTACCTATACTTTAATATGACAATACAGTTGGAAGCGAAATTAAAATTCGTTTTTTTGATGTAACACAAATAATTACATTCATTTTAATAGTGATTATATAGGATGAATGAGCTCCAAATATGGGCTTATTAAAGGCCAATACTCAATAAACTAATGATGGTGATAAAACTTTCACACAGCCCTGGTAGATGTTTCTTAGAAGAATGAATACATTTTGTGTGAAAAATTGAACTTGAACTTGTACAAAAACATGAAATAACAGGATTTTGTGTCACTCCCGGAAACCTTGACCGCAACTCTAGATAGTCTTTGTACAAAAAAAATTGTATTTACATTTCATATGTTACTTATGAACGCGCTTACGAGGTGTACTCAAAAGTTTACCACCAGTTTTTGAAACGCATTTTTTTCCAAACCAACCTAAATTTTTCAAAAAAAAGCCACAAGTTGTGCTTTACGCTTTGAGTACTTTTGTTACACATTGTATAGTCGCGTACACACTTAATTTACACTGTTATAATTTGACAGGCGTTCTTCTATCTCAGTCTAGTATAATCATATCAAAAGAAATAAATAATTCGCATTTTTTTAAGTTTCTCATAAATATTTTCAGTTTCTTCAGTTCAGTTCAATTTTATATACAGCTTACATTAATATTATAAATCCTGCAAATCAAAATATTCCGTAGGAAGCCTAACCTTTTGAAAATATTGCATTAATCGTTATTGAATTTGAATGAAAAAACACATACCTTAATTATAATTTCGATCAAAATATTTGTCAGTCCAGAGGTTTGTTTGTTAATGTTTGTTTTGAAAATTATGAAATTATGAAAAATGTAACCTGGGAATCTCGGTGTAAATACAATTATAATTTTTTTTGTTACTTGTTTTTGTATAATTAATATTGATGTTTACGGACTAAGCGGTTAAATGATTAAAAACATTTACTCTGCTTATTGTTTTTCGCTTTTATGTGTTTTACCTGAAATCTCCCTATTGTAAAATTTGTTAAATGTTTGTTTCGTTTGTTTAATCCTTAAAGTGATTCGTGATTAAAAGTTCATTATTTAATGTAATCTAATGTAAAAATTAGGATA
This sequence comes from Asbolus verrucosus, assembly GCA_004193795.1. Classification (NCBI taxonomy): domain Eukaryota; kingdom Metazoa; phylum Arthropoda; class Insecta; order Coleoptera; family Tenebrionidae; genus Asbolus; species Asbolus verrucosus. Next base: position 6,087 of record QDEB01021131.1, on the reverse strand, counting down.
AAATAGAGAACTATAGAAATATCTTTTTCACGCTTACGCTTTTGAAAGGTTATCTAAAATTAATGATGACACAAGAGCATTCAGACAACTCAACACTTCTCTATAGTCACAAAGAAGAATTCTTGGACCAAGTTATAATTAAATTATAAAAGTAAGGTTTACATTTGTTTGAATCAAACAATCAAATAATGTCCATATTTCAATAAAAATACATGAATAGTAATAATTACAAAGAAAATTTGAAGCAATAGAAAAAATATTGCTTTTGAAATCATTTTTTTACAAGTGGATTTAGGAAATAAATGAAAAGTAAATTCGATATTTTAATTAAGATTATTTGTATAAGTTAAACTGGATAAAAACCTATAACTAGTGTGATATTTTTTACAATATTCAACCAATAATTGCATTGGCACAATTAACAATAGCTTGAAGAATAGTATTTGCATTGCTTGCGTATGCAGAAACCTTGACGTCAGAACATTGTTGAACAGAAAGCTGCAAAGTGGTTAAAAGACTCTTCGCGGCATTTACTTCAGTCTTAATATTCGCAGGCAATCGAACCATATCCAGTTGAATTTCTGTAACTACAGGTTCTACACAGAGGATATTATTTCCACATCGATCAAGTTGTTGTTGAAGATGGTGAACCGTATTGATGGCAATATCTACAATGTATTTAGAATCTTTCACAATTCTGTCAGATTCATCTGTTTTTCCTCGAACACAGCGGAACATTTCCATGCTGTAAATTCCAGGTAAACGATTAATAGCATCTTCGCGATGTTCAGTGCAAGAAGAGATGTCTTTGCCTGCAGAATGTGCCAACTCTTTGAGAGTAGTTACTTGCCCTACGATAGTTTCATGTTCTTGTTGCAGCGCAACAGCTCCATCCTTTATAGTATTGTCAGAAAACGTGAAGAAATCAGTTTTAGCATTGTCAAGTTCATCATGAGCGACCATAATATCACCTTGCACGATTCGTTTCAGTTCATCCAGCTGTTTTTGAGCCTCATCGATTATGTCTCGAGGTTGAATCTTCTTGATGGTTGTGCTATTGACCTAATGAAGGATTAAAGATGATTTTGTCCCAAGAGAAACAAATTTCACTTACCTGTACGGTCACCAAGACACACACTAGCAAGGCAATTTGTTTATTCATTGTTACAGACTCACACTGACTGGAAAAGTCGAAAAAACAGCGCTTTATATATAGTCTACAACAATCAAATTTGAAGAAGGAACAAGTGGCAATCACGCTATCACGTATAAATGTTTTTATAAAAAGATGTCTAAGAATACTGAGATAAAATCAAAAAAAAAAAAGAAATTGATTTTTACAATAAGTCATCCATATCTTTCAAGTGGAGTACGTGTTGTTTTTTATCATACTTGCAATTAACATATTTTTTCATATCTTTTTTGGCAGAATGTATAAATTCTGTAAAACAATTATTCCAAATATAGAATGAAACTCTTATTAAAATTTTATCGTGATTTAATGAGATTTGTGATTAATTACTTCAAAAATCTACTATTAAACTGATATATCATTTCTAAAAGATAACAAAAAATCATTAGACAAATCTTCCAAGAATTCCCTTTTTAGTTGAATTTACATCAGTGATTGCAAAAATTGAATTACTATCGAAAATGTTACTCTTTGTGAAGAGATTAATTTTGATAATAAAATGAGGTAATCTGAACGTTATAAAAGATTAAAAATGGTTTTAAAACTGCTCATAAACAACAAACACAAAAAAAGTCCACATATGTGCTTAAGCTTGGTAGAGAGTAACTTAAAAAAAATTCACCATTATCTTCCTTGTGAAATTATCTTCCTCAATTGTTTTGCTAATATAACGAAAATTAGAGGTAAATTATAGCTATAATATTTTTTAACCATTAATTTCTCAGTCTGTTATTAGTTACAATATTCAGCCAATAATTTCATTCGCACAGTCAACAATTTCTTAAAGAATTGTATTGGCACTACTTGCATATGCTGAAACCTTAACATCAGAACACTGCTGAACAGATAACTTCAAAGTAGTCAACAGACTCTCAGCGGCATTCACTTCAATTTTGATTTTTTGAGGTAACCGAATCATATCCAACTGGATTTCTGTAACTATTGGTTCGATATACAAAATATTGTCTCCATATCGACGCAGTTACTGTTCGAGATCACGATCTGCGTTGATGGAAATACCTATAATGTATTTGGCATCGGTCAAAACCTTTTCGCACTCTTCAGCAGTCGCATCTACGCAGCGGAAGAGTTCCATGGTATAAATTGCTCTGTTGAGAGCTTCTTCTCGATGCTGGAGGCAACTAGAAATATCCTTGCTGACAGAAATTGCCAATTCTTTAACCGTCATCACTTGTCCTGTGATTGTTTCATGTTCTTGTTGCAAGGCCAGCCCACCTTCTTTCACGGTATTATCGCCCATTCGAGCCCATCGTGAGTGACAAAAATATCACCCTCAACGATACTTTTCAGTTCATCTGGTTGCTTTTGAGCCTCGTCGATTATATCACGAGGTGCAATTTTTTCAGTGGCAGAGGTGTTGACTTATTACAGCCAAATAAGAGACTGAAGAATCGGAAAAAGTGTTCTCACCTGAACGGCCACCAAGGCATATAAGAATACAGCTATTTGTTTATTCATTATTCAAAATCACACTGATCTAGAAAACCAAGTAAAGGCTTTATATACATATAAGACATCAATCATATTTCAAGAAAATTTAAACGTCAACAACTATTTCTTAGGGAACGTGTCTGAGAGTGCTAAGATAACATCGCCAAAATGGTAAAATAGTTTGTACAATAGAAAATGAAATATTTGTAGATTTAATCTCATGATTTGAAAGAGTCGGTATGTTTTTTTTATCATAATATAAGTGGAAATTGAATTTTGTTGCTTTCAAAACATTTTCAAATTATCTAGATCAACCATCTTTTCATTTGCCTACAATGAAATCTGCAGAACTAACAAATTTATGACTAATAAGTTATAAATGAAGTAATAGTTCCATCTACCAAAAATTTTTTGTTCAAACAGTACCACAAATTGTAATATGGGAGGGAATCAATTTTAAAATTGTTAATACCATAATAATAACTGCAATAGAGTGGAAAATTAATTTTAGAGCAGTTCAATTTGACTGTGGGTTTTGATTGTGAAAGTGATATATATTTATTAATTCTTAAGAAAGTATACTTCAAGTATATTATTTACACATTCGAAAATGTCAACAAAAAATTAATTAGAAACACAGAAACTCTGACATTTGTACATTGTTCAATAGACAGTTTCAGAGTATACACCCTTCCTGCAGTCTTTAAACGTCGTTATTTGTTAAACTGTTCCATATTCTTGTTGGAGTAAAAGTCCATCTTTTAAAATATTGTCACGAAATATCACGAGATTCGTTTGTCAATTTTCAAGATTATCATGAGTCACAAGGATATAACATTGAAAAATACGTTTGAGTTCGTCAATCAAGTTTTTTGGTGAATGACCCTAAAAAGAAATCAAACTAAATCGCTGGAAATGAAAAAAAGCTCGTCTGCATGATCAGTGTAACAGAAAATAATACAAAAATTGTTCATTCATTCTGGGTTCTCGGGCTGGACTAATTTTAAATGATTAAGATGATTTTTCCTTTTATACTTAAACGTTGGCGATCAAAATTTATAAATTTATAAAAAAAAGTTATTCAAAAATGCGAAGATAAGCCGATAAGGTAATATTAGCTTGTACAACAAATGTAGAATTTTTAGATCGTAATCTTTAAAGTCTGTAGATTTTTCATTTCATAAATCTGGGTGTTTGAAAATTGTCAAAAATAATTAAATATTAGAAGGAAATGGCTTTTTTAGTCTTAATTATTTTGATATTAGACACACTGTTTTTCATAGAACGTATTACCATTAATCAAATTTCGTCATTCTTATGCTAATGGTAATCTTTCAGAAATGATTAGATAAAAAGATGTCATCTATAATAAAATGCTCTCTTTTTCTACATTATCCAGTTTTGTACTTAAATATGTTATCTTTATTTTGAAAATTGACTTACACAGATATATTTACATTATTCATTATGAATATTCTTAACCGATAATTCTGTTAATGCATGCTGCAATATCTGCAAAAATGGAGTTAGCCCTAGATGCATATTCAGAAACTTTTACATCGGAACATTGCTGAGCGGAAATTTTGACAATAGTTACAAGACTCTCAGCCGCTTGTACTTCAGTCTTAATATCCTGAGGTAAACGAATCATATCCAGCTGAATTTCTGAAACTATTGGTGTAACACACAAGATGTTATTTCCACACCGATCAAGTTGATTTTCAAGAGTGTGAACTTTGTTAATGTTGACATCAACGATATATATAGCATCATTTATAACCCTTGCAACTTCTTTCTCCAAATCGCCGGTACATTGTCTCATTTCGGCAATAAACTCGCCGGGCAATCTGTTAAGAACTTGTTCTCGAACCTCAACACAACTAGAAACATCTTGTCCGGCAGTATGCGCCAATTCTTCGAGTGTATCTATTTGCCCAATAATTAAGTCATGTTCTTGCTCAATGTCCACTGTACCTGTCGAAACAATGACATTGACGTTCGTCGAAAAGTCAGTTTTTAAGTTCGCGAGCTGATCATGAGCTGCTGAAATGTCGCCTTGAATAATGTCTTTGAGTTGTTCTAGTTGTTCTCTAGCTTGCTCGATTAAATCACGAGGCGAAATGTCTTTAGCTTCTATGCTGCTGATCTAACGGATATATAATTATAATATAAAAACTATTCAATAAATAAATGTTTGCTCACCTCTAGGGCCAACACAGCGCACAAAAAAACGAAAACTTGTCTGTTCATCTTTAATATGGTCACTGACTGAGAAAGGCGAAAACTGTCCTTTATATACTAGCTGACGTCAATAAAACCGCAGCTGGTAACTGATTATCACAAATATTTTAATAAACGAATCAAAAATACATTGATAAGTCAGAGAGAATTTCAAATCTTTTGCGCAATATTTAAAATGTTGATTTTAATCTGTAATTTGAAACGGATATCTATATCATGATTACATGCAACAGAAGTTACAGATTACGAATCACATGCAACGGAAGCAGCAGAATCTTTCAATCTTGTTTTTCAGAACTCTTTCTGCATCATTATCAAACATGATGAATACCTTGAACGTTTAGAATTTACGGAGGATATATGGGATTTAGTAGTGAGTAGTTTTTTCTTTGGTAAATAATTAGAAATTATAATAGTTTTGTAAAACAGGTCTTGATAGTGTTCCTTGAGGTACACTTGGATTTTATATCAATATCTTTCACACTATGAAAGGTACATAGTTTGCATTTACCACTTTCACTTAACGTCGTGCTTTTCTCATATACTAAAAAAGTGACGACACTAGGAATAATTAATAATAAAATTTCGTGTCCATAAAAGTGGTTTAATTCAAGAAGAAAGCTGTCGAACAATGAAGTAACTGTATTAAATTTCATTAAGATAAAATGTGAACCCCCCTTTGGAGAGAGCACTGCTTTCTTTTCTTTTTAATTTTGTACAATTAATTTATTTACTTACAAACACTTTTTCCGTCTTAATCTAAATCTATATTTTTTAAATTTAATTCATTCTCTCTCTATCGCCATTTGTAATCTTTCTGTTAATCGTATTCGTTCCCATTTTGGTATTATTTCAGTTCAGAGCTCTTGTGTTCTCTCATCTTGTTATTTGCTCTATGTATCCACAATTTTCATATTTTAGATAGTCATGCATTACTCCTTCCATCTTTTGTACTCCAAGAATTTTTGTGTGAAGAAATCAAGCGTTTACATAAAAAGCCTGGAAGTCGGAGCCTGTGGATCTTTAAACTCGGTGAATCTTTGACTTGTGTGGATCTTTGAAATTGATTTAATTTATTTAATCTGGGTGCAGAATCTGCACCTAATATTAGCGCACTCGCATTATTTGACAATGACAACTGTCAAATAATGACAAATGAATTTCAAATGACAAATGTCAATTGAAATGACAATTCGAATTAT
>QDEB01021097.1:0-11353 GCA_004193795.1 Asbolus verrucosus | reverse complement strand
TTCGACTCAGCTTCTGGCGGTTTTTTAGCCCGAAAATTGCACAAAACTAAATTGTAATAAGCTACGCCCTACGTTTTACTCGAATTTATTGTATTAAAAAAGTTACAGCCGCCTAGAAGTGAAATTTAAAAAATCACCCGGTAGTTCCACGTGATAAAGTGGATATAGATTTGAACTTGAGTACACCAAACCATTAAAAAAAAAAAAAGAAAACTAGAAGGAATTTGTTTCAAAAATGGACTTTTAATTAGTCATGGAAGTCCCTTCAAGTGATCATTAAATTGAATGAAAACCATTTGAGGATGGATCCAACAGCGTAATTTATATTGTAACTTACTAAACCCTAAGACAAAATGGTCAAGACGTAAGACAGCACCTATGTTCTGATGTTTCTCTTAAGAAATTTTATTAAAACATTGACACTTGACATGTGCATCAATGAAGATGAATCGTTCAAAATCGGGTATGAATGGTCACCATTATTTATTAAAAAATATAGAACGAAATTATTAATGTTTGTTTTCTTTGTGAAATACCGAAGTATGTCCTAGTGCAATATATTTTTTTAATTCCTTGAATCGGTGTTATAATAGGTTTCGTAACGTTTTGAGAACTGCTGATGAGTGATGGCACGCACTCGCATTCAGTTATGACGTAATTAATTAAAAAAATTAGCATCTTCAACTACAAAAAATTAAATTACAGGTATGTCATCGCGACAGTGGCACCAAATAGGCTCAGAACGAGGGTAGACAGAGTATGTGCATTAAAAACCGTTATGTCCACCGTAATTTTTCCAATGGCTGAGCGCGCGAGCCCGTGTTCAGACGATTTTTTCCAAAACGTTTCAATTAGATGCATATTTTTTAATTAATTAACAAAAAAAAATTGACGCATGCGCAAGAAAAAATCCGCCGTCGTATATTTATCAGGCTCCTGGTATCCGCCTGCCCCTTCCGCCGCCTCACCCGTCACCGGTCAATAAGACGACCGAAAACGCTCCCGGGCTCGCCGCCTCCAGCCCAACAATTAACTTCCTTCATCCGCTTCATTAATTCCCTGCATATCCAGCCCCCCAAAAAACCCCCCATTGCACGGTCAACACCACATGGGCGTGTTCAACACACTTAAAAACAAGCACACAACACGATTTGAAATTTTATTGAGAACAGTGACGTCACCGTAATTAGCACCACATTAACTGGACGCACGTATGTGGAAAAATCACGTGATCGTGTCAAAATGGCCGCCTTTCCAATTAAAAATACAATAAAACGCAAGGGCCCGCCTGGTGGAGACATAAATTCCCGCCAATTTCACGCCGATACTGGGAGTAGAAGACGTGATTTATCACCCTCTAGTAGGCAGCTGATCAAATCACCCGAAAGCAGTAAGAATTGACCCAATTTGCCCTTCGATGACGATTATTTCGTAAATAATGAAGGAAACGGCCGCTTATCTGGGAGGCTATGGAAAAAAAATAAAACACTGCCCACACGAGTGGAACAGACGCCACTACCGGCCCCCCTCTGATTAACAAGGATGAAAAAATGCAATTGCCGTCGAAAACGTCGAGGAAATTGAGAAATTACGTGGCCTACATCAGGGTTAGGTCTGCGACCCGCGGGGGCCGAAGGGGATAGTTTTTTGTTATTTATGTAAATAACAATTATAGTAAAATTGCGTGATGACCTTTGGTAACCTTCACGTAGATATTTGGCGAAATTCGCGGATAATTCTGGGGGTGTGTGGAGGTTGTGTGGGGTTGAAAGGCGGCAAAACGTCCGATTTTCGAACTTTGTTCAATAATCGTAAAATTGGGGCAAAAGCCAATTTGGACGCCTACGTCATCAATAAAAGTACGGCTAAAAAGGCCATCGGCAGCTGTTCGGACGGGAAATTTGGAAAAATCCGCTCTGAAAACGTTCATTTTCGGCGAAATAATGTTATATGGGATAACGCGTATTAGCCTTTAGCATAGGGAAATACATTGTACAAATGGAGTCGTATACGCTATAGAGCTTGTCCATATGAACAAAGCCGAGCCAAAACAAACTGCGATAACTGCCTTCTGGGGCGTCCCAGGCCCCTCGGATTTTCGTCAAAAATCGCAAATAATTCGAGGAACCCCCAAAAAAATCACCAGCCACCTCACTCCTGCCGTCGGCCCGCAAAAAAATGTGAAACATCTCGAACGGCTATCCCAATGCAATCCTTATGGCAGCCATTTGCTGTCCGTTATATGCACAGTGCTAAGCATTTTATGAATTTGAGTTTGTTTGGTTGCAAAGGACCAAGGGAGGTTGCCGTGGTTAAATCAAGGGCCGAATATATAAATCTTCACATGGAATAAGTATGATACAGTGACAATTTGTACATGCAAATATATAAAAATTTCTTACCTGAATCAACCAACAAACTGAACACACGGCTTCGTTCGTATTTGGACCCCACGCCACTTATGCGGTCTATAGGAGAACACAGGCGGCGCTGATTGGCCGCTTTTGAAACTACCGCAACGCGTCGGCCAATCGCGGACAGTCAAAACCATTTTGTTACATTTCTTTTATGAACCAATAATATACTTAGTTACACAATAAATGACTTCTTGTGTATATGGATACGTGAGGCGGGAAAATAATATTTTTTTTTATTGTTATTAAAATCCCAACACCATAAACGATCTGTTTATCGGCTGATCATGCTCTTAATTATTATTAAAGTGGCGTTCGATGAGGTCAGTTGTTACAAAACGTAATTAAATTGCTTGATGCGGGAAAAAGTTGATGTTTATCAAAAAAGTAAACAAGGATGCTCTAATTCCTTTTCGTCACTACATTGTAAACATAAGTTTTATTACATAATTACAAAACGTTAAAAAGTACATTTTCAATTATTATTATCTAACAAGAAAACGGCGAATTATAGAAGACGCTTTCAGTTTCAAACCGTAATTTATAAGAAATAATACAGTTAGTATTATAAGACAAAAAATTATACGTATATCTAGAACAGATGATAGAAAAAAAATATATAATATGCAACACATAATACAGCTGTAATTTTCTGAATAATATTCTATTCTTATCATTTTTTTTTTATTGCTTTTTTTTATTTTTCGATGATATGTTTCATTTCATTACATCTATCTGTACTTTGAATTGGTAAGTTATCTTAGACAGTGTGCTTTACAGGAATGAAATTAAAAAAAAAACAGAAATGGAAAAACTCAAAAAAATTTTATTTGTTGTTGTTGTTGACCTTAAGGTCAAATAGTTAAGAAGGAGCAATGCAGAGTAAAATTGTGTTTTTTGATCTTGCATTATAAAAAGTTTTAAATCGCCAGATAAATTTTGTTTTATTTAAGGTCCGCAATTATGGCAACATCAAATTAGTGTACAAAATAACATAGACCGTACAATACATTTAAATTTCTCGATTTTTGAAAAATAATATATCTACATGCTTTTCTGTTGTACTTCTTATCGTAAGAGACATTCCGGTATTTAGTGCTCCATGCAGTCTTTTTTTTATTTGTGAACATGTTGGCACGTTTCAAAGTTCCAGTACGTTTGATTTCGTCGGAAATAATCTATGACACCCTACATAGTTTTACTTATTTGTGAAGAGCTTTCAATTTTGTTTTTAATTTAATTCCCCATCAAGGCTATAATAATAATAATAATAATCATAAATCAATTTAGAGTATATTACACACAATCTATTTCTTTTGTCTCCATTCGTATTTGATAAGATATAACATGGTGCCTCGTTAAAAATGATTGTTTAAAGATATCAGTATTCCTCAAGAATTTATCGGCGGTAAATATTAACTATCATAGATTTAAATTAATCACGTAAATTATTAGATAACTATAAATACTAATAAATAAATTTTAAAATACTTTATTTTATCAAATTTTAAGAGTCGTTATATCCACATTTCAAAAAATTAATGCAAATATATTTTAAGTATAGGGTCGCATATTTGAACTCATGAACTATGAGTTTCAGTTTCGATTTAAATTACAATATTTTTTTGCCAATGGGTCTCAATTGTTTTATTTTATTTTTTGCACTTTTTGGATTACGCCTATAATGTTCAGGTTATTTTCGGTTAATTATAAAATTAGTAAACATTTAAAAAAATTCACATAATCTCTGGGAAAATACACATACAAACTACATCAACATGTGTACATCTTAAGAATTTTTTTAGTACTTTTTCATTTCTGTTTAATAAAGTGAGACTGGAAAAAACGCATGTGCACATACACTGCATAGCGGTTATGATTTTCAGTTCTGATCTGATTAGGTTTATCGTTTTCTTTAGAAACGGTTCAAACTCCTGGTTGTCAGCTACGACTTAGATAAATAAATTTAAGGTTTAGCAGCAATTAAATTGTACCACAAAAAAAGAAAGTCTGTTATTTCTTCTGAATTTTCTTTGCAAGCAACTTTGTAAAAGAAAATTGTGTGCAAAATGGTAAAATGAATGATGAAACGGTATAAAAGTGTGGTAAGCTTTTTGAAAAACAAAGCTGACCTTTTCCGCAGAACAACGATGAATGTTTGTACAATTGTACGTCTTTTGTTACAATGTTTTTAAAATATATTAATTAATACTTATTATTATATCGTTTGTTACAATCACAAAAAAAATGATGCAGCTTTCTTTTCTTTTCTATTTTTTTTAGTCATTTTAGATATTTTGATACAGAAACTTTGCCAACTAATTGAAGATAAAAAAAATAATTGATAAACAAGTATCAAATGTATCAAAAGTATCGAATATACCGTCAAAAAATGTTTATAATAACTCTCTAAAACTTTTAAATTGATAGTATATAATTTTTACAAGTTACTTAACTCTTTTGCAATGTTATTTTTCTTACCTTTTCCTGTATTTTTGTGCAGAACATCACATCAGATCACAATTTTCAATACTTATAAAATCTGACGTTTTCACAATTAGCTGACACAGATGTCAGTATCTTGATTTNNTATCATTTAAACAGGGAGTACAACTTGACTCACATAGCTAAATTCAATTCTAAAATTATTTTGTTTTACACCATTTACGATTCGAGTCAGAAATGAGTAGATAGCATTTTCTACATATGTATTATCGGAAATTTTTAGTATTAAATTATGTTTTTACTGCAGCATAATAAACATGAGTGCTATATGCCTGAAAAGGCCGATATTTCAACTTCACAAATCCAAAGAGAATACAACACCACCGGTGTTGTTTTGCAGAAATAAGAAAAAGTACACCAAAGTATTTTACCATACATTTATTCAAGAACAAGAAAATGTTCTATGTGTTACTGAAAGTAACATTTTTTAAAATTTTAAATATGGCTTTTTAGTTACCTATTCCAATTCAATTTAAAATGTACCACAAATATTGGTTTGAAAGGCACTTACTGAGATATTTTACTGCACATTATATTGAATCGTATTATCGCAATAAATTACCTCAAACATTTCTGAATGAACAAGCAGTAATTGCGGATGTTTTCATAAATCTTCTAAAATTAAAAACCAGCAACATTTAAGGTTAAAAAAATTCAATTTTCAATAGAACATGGGAAACATTTACCACAGAAAAATATTCTGGTCTGACGACAGTGTTATTTTATTTTCACATTAATAAAATACTGTTATGTAGAAAATTATTTATTAATTCCATCTAAAATTTATTTTTACATTTGGAATGTGTTTCAATATTACTAATATTTAAAGTAACCATAAAAGTAAAGTTTTTAAACATTTCATTCTTTCATTTTAAAAAATGAAAATTGTTATGTTCAATAATTCATTTGTTTGTAAGTACCTACATATTTACGGAAATTTTAGTTTTACTTTTACTCACCTCCCTTATTTAATATCATCAGAACTACATTTTAATGACAAATAGTTCATAAAATTTTTAAATTCAAAATCTTTAAAGATGGCAAATATATCTTTCAAACTTAAATAAGCAATATTATAGACATTAAAAGCAGTAACCACTGATCATCTCTGACAGTTAATCAGTTAAGAAAGAAGTAAATTCATAGTGAGATCTCCATCCTAGATGTATCACAAATATTGTCCTTACACCTGTAATAGCCGACACAAAAGCTTTTATTTGCATGCTGCTATACTTCATTCAACTTTTTAAGTATTCATTTATTACTTATCTACAGCACATGATTATTTGGAGATTACTTTCCAGAACATTAATGTCATATAATCTCCAATACAAACAATGGGGCATCGACAATGCCAGCTAACATTACTAGGTAGAGTAACAGGAACTGATAGTTTCATCTGATTATTTTGAACATGCATCACTTTCAATGTACCATCGAGACCATTCACTGCTGCTACCAATTCACCGAACGGACTAAATCTGATATGACCCCCAGCCTCGGTAAAAATTAAATTGTTTTTGATAGGTACACTGCAAAAACTTGTTATTAACACACACTCCCAGACAATAAGTTTCCTTACCATGGTTTTGACAAATCCCAAATGAGCAATTCCCCCAACTGCAATGAAGCAATCAGTTGTGAATCTGAGGGTGCCCAATGGGAGCTTGAAAGCGGTTTTCCATTGTCTAATGAAAGAATTGGACACTGTGTTTCCACGTTATAAAATCGAATTAAGCCAATTTTTTCAGCAACAAGTAATTTCGAATTATCTTCTCGATGCCAACATGTGGACACCCCTGGAGAGGTCAGCTGTAGAGTTGCTACACATTTAAAATCTTCTGTTTCCCACAATTTCGCTGTGTTGTCGTCGCTGACAGACACTAAGAAGTTATTGTCTGGATCGAACTTTGTGTCATTGATGTAACTGGTATGTCCATTTAGAACCTAATATTTGAAATTAGTGTTTTCAGAAAAAACTTTCTCAGTACTTACCTTGCACGCGTTGTCTCTTCTCAAGTCACTTTTAAAAACTCGTAATCTATAATCACTTCCTGCGGCGGTAAAAATGATGTTATTCGGCAAAATACTGATGGAAGTTTCTGGAGATATTGTTAATGAAGTACATCGAGATTCATGTTTAAAGTCTGCTAGAATGTCGAACTCTAACTGTTCCTATAAAAGAGACTTTAACGCTTGTTTAATAATTCATAAAATTTGCTTACATCGATTTTCAAGTGGCCCAGCAAAATTTTAGTCTCGAAACCTATTAAAATTATGTCTTGAGATAGAACAAAGGGCGAAATTTCAACTGCTAATATTTGTCCATATTCAGAGAGATCTTTTTTATAAACTTTCGACTCTTCTGGTTGCTTTGTTATTTCCATTTTTTGAGAAAAGGACTTAAAGATACCAAACCTAACCTCCTACAATTTTTTAAAGATGGTCACGTAAGGAAACTCAACCAATCACTTACGCTGATCGTTGGGGCAACAATTTGAATTTAGAGTACGTTCAATAATTTCCACATTGAGGTTCGTTCCTTATTTTTGCAGCTCTGCTTTTCCAATTTTTTTAAATATTATTAGAAATGAAAGTAAAACTAGCGGACGCTAATAACGTTTATACACAGTTATTTACACAAGCATACGAACCTCAAGAATTCAGAATGCAACCCAAAATACACATCTTATAGCTAACGTTTTGCATCTATTAATTAAAATAAAAAAGTAAATCAGCTTTTTTGCAATTTTTTGATAAGTTATAGTTTGTCACAAAAATACTGACACGTTTACTCAACGCGACAATATTTACTAATAACGAAAAAGCGGACATGATCCTTATTTTTGGGGAGTGCTGTCGGAACGCCGTAGTAGCAGCAAACCCGTTTGCTTACAGATATCCAGACCAAAGAGCCCCAACTGACAATATATTTCGTAAATTAGAGGTGAAAATTGGCCCAAAACGAAAAAGGCAAAACCAAGAACCGCAATAAACTCAGAGAACGAAATTCAAATTATTGAAGCTGTCCTGTCGAAGAAAATTTTCATATATGTCAACAAATTTTGGCTCACGTGGGAATAAGTCAGTCTTCTGTATCACGAATTCGGAAAGCTAATAAGTTTCATCCTTACTACCTTACTTTAGTGCAAGTGCAAAATTTAACAGAAGACGACTTTCCTAGGCGGGTACAATTTTGCAATTTAGTGATGAAGCAAAGTTTAGTAATCATGGAGCAGTTAATCGACGTAATTGTCACTGTTATATACGCTCAAAATAATCCTCGTTGGATGCGAAATCATCATTTTCAATGAGTTTTTTCTGTTAATGTTTGGTGTACGATAGTAGGCAATTTTGTTATTACACCCCATTTTTTTGAAAGAAATTTAACTGGAGAAATGTATCTGAATTTTTTCCAAAACGATTTGTCAATACTGCTGGAAGAGGTACCTCTTGCAGTACGATATCGTTTGTGGTTCATTATGACGGGGCACCTCCTCACTTCCATCGAAACGTGAGAATGTATCTAAATTAGAAATTTAGAAATAAGTGGATTGGCAGAGGCAGTAACAATGCTTGGCCTGCTCGTAGTCGCAATCATACGTCACTAGACTTTTTTTATGGGGCATAGTGAAAGAAAACGTTTACCAAACACCAATACTGGGTTTTAATAGTATGAAAAAGCGGATCCGAAATTTTGGCCAAAATAAGATCCTTTTTAACATGATTAGAAGCATGTTTAAGAAATGAAGGGGGCACTTTGGGCATCTACTAAATTAAAACTAGTTTCAAATTGTTCGAATTTTTTCTTGTTTACAATTTTTTTGAATTCATCATTTGCTTATCACTGTGCAGCTTGACAATATGACGAAGTTTTATTAATATTTCAACCAACTTGGATTCATTTTGTTGTTAGAAAGTGAAAAAAGAGATTTGTGAACTATGTATTTTGGGTTGCATCCAAAGTTATGCAGGCTCATACTCTTGCGTGAATAACCTGTATATCTAAAAATAATCAATTTTTTGATGTAGTTGGATTTTTTTTTGCTTTCCGATTTCGTAGTAAGCAATCACAACTTTTTTGAGTTTAAACGGGATGTCTATATACCTACATTTCTGAAATTAGCATAAAATTTTGAACACAATGTCCTTAAGTTGACCTAAAAATAGAATTTTTTTTCAATCAAGTGTTATGATTCACATTTAAAGATGTAATCATATGACAATCCTTCAAAATACTTTCTAATTGTTTTAAATGTTTATAGTAAAGCGAATAGCAAACTTAAAATTGTCATGTATTTGAACTGGAAATTGAGAATTAAACTTTTAATATGCATATAGATGCTCTATTTAAAGTACAACAAAGTTGTAGTAATTTCAGTTGAACTAGAAAGAACAATAAAAAATGGGCAATTTTTATAAATAAAAAAAGAGTAAGAAAAATGTCGTTTACACTCGATATATACATATATTTTTATTCATAACAATTTGATAACCCGCAGAGAGCGTTTTGTAGTGTACTTTTATTTATACACTCGCAAATAAATAATTCGTGGTGGTCTCAAAGACCGTTTTTTAGTGCAATATATTTTCAGTACAATTGGGCTTTAAACAAAGATATGATCATGGATGATGTTACATTTCTTACAGTTCTAGCAAAATACTGCATGGCAAAACTACACTTTTGAATTACATGCTTACTATAAAATTTTACATTTCCCTCCTGATTTTGAAAAATGTATGAAATGTAACACTAGCAATAGGGTGGAGTGGAAATAGTGTAATAAAATATCGACGAACGAAATATGTTTTATTGTAAAAACGGCCAACAATAAAAATAAAGAAAAATAGTATATTTACAAATGTTGATAAAAAAATACTTTGGTTATAAAAATTCCACCCTCGTTTTTAAAGGGCTGTAAGTATTCAACTCATGGCACGTTTTGTACTTACATTTAAATTGTAAATTACACTATATATACATAAATCACATTTCATAATATCTGTAATTTCAATCAGATAGAATTGAAAATGCATTCTGTCAAACAACTACAGTCTTTCATGATTTTTAAGATAATGTTTAAAAGTACAATCGATATCCCTACAAGAACCGTTTACTTCGTATGGACACATAATGCCAAGAGGATCGACATGTCTATACCTAAGACAATAACAAAATCAAACATAAACCAAAACCAAATGAAAGGAAAATACATCACCTTTCGTAAGTGTTAAAATTTAACGGTGACACGTATTCAGGTATGGTCGACTTAACTATGGACTTTCTTTTAAAGATTTGATCAATGTCGTTTGGATCGACAATGTCTATTTGGCACATATCCGTCTCATCGCTGTTACAAACGTCCATGTCTTCATAATCGTTATTCGTACAATTCGTGATAATTGTCGATATGGTAGCTTCCTCCATCACACATCTATTTGGTTGTGGCTTAATCGGAGTTGAGGTTACAGGGACGGATTTTGCATCTTTTTTACCGTTTTCCTTATGCCTCTCCTGTCTTTTGTCGATCTTCACGATATGTTTTTTGATAATGTTACCGTTCTCTGTCTTTTTATCAGTTTTTGCATCTTCACAGCTGGAAAAGAACAGTGTGCAAAAATGTCATGGTGTGAAGGTGGCGGATTAACGAGAAAACCAATTTAAAACGCGAACAAATATACTCCAACACTCGATGACAGTTTCAATGATTAAAACAACAATTATTGTAACAACATGGGACGTGTTGTTGGGCTGTTTGTTTTACTAACCTCTTGTCGATTTTTTCTTTTTTATCAACCAATTCTCTGACAAGAGCGGTAAAGGTTTCATGTGATTTTGCTAGTTTGTTTCTGGCTTCATTTAATTCTTCCAGAAGGTTCTTGATACGTTGCTCTTGTTTTTTCCGTTCGTTGCTGGTTGCGGTGATTTTTCTTATTATAGGAGTCAACACCTGATACTTGCTCTTTATCTGTAAACTTTTAACCGGCACTGCTATTTTATGCCACGAACAACAGACATTGCAGAAAAATAATAATTATATTACTAATAAAAATTACGTAACTTGTAAATGTTTTATCATAAATATCAATTTATTTATATTAAAAGAAAAACCAACCTCTCAGATTCTCAGATAACTAAAAAAATTTTTTTTTGTGAAATATAAACGCTTATCCTATGTTCCAACTAAATGTATATCGAATTTTCGTATAAACTGTTTATAAAAAATAAAACAAAATGAGTTAGTTATCTACACCTATTTTAGTTTATTCCGTTGAAAAGGCCCCCTTTTGTATTTTTATTTAAGATGATATTTTATTAACATTTAACAGACATAGGTTTCTAGGATTTGATGATGAACTCTTTCATTTTTCTCTAGTTACAGTCGAGAGCAATAAAATAAAAGAGCAATAGATCACTTTTGACATGACTGTCA
>QDEB01021078.1:0-12888 GCA_004193795.1 Asbolus verrucosus | reverse complement strand
CAGGCTCCGACTTCCAGGCTTTGTCAATTTTCTTTCAGTTCTACAAAATAACTTAAAGACAACTGTACTTCTTGGCTTTTATTTGTTGGAATTGTCATTTCCGCGGAAACTGGAAGAGAGTGAAAACTGACATATGCGTCAAATTATGACGTTGTATGATTGTATTAATTATACCAAATTTACAATTTTTATTCCAACAAATAAAAAAATATTTTAAAACTGGCATTTTAAGTTCGTTTTTCCCTTTACCATGTATATTTTTTTTTCGTTTTTAAATAATAATGGCAATTTACTTAGTTTTAGTACTTCTACGGTTTAGTGTTAATCAACATTGGAGTATTACAGAATAACAGTGCCTCCAAACTTTGCCCCGAATTTCTTTTTAAGAAATAATAAATCTTAAAAAAGTTGTCCGAACAATATTTTAAACCTCAAACAAAATTCTTTAATTAGTGATGTGTTTCGAGAAAATAAAGATAAGAAACGGCAAGACTAATAATCTACATGAAAGTTAAAAACCGCTGAAATTTTTTTGTCCTCAAATTAATGTCTTTACATCAAAATAAAAAATGTATAATGAATTACGGCAAGAAAGAATAAAAAAATTAAAAGGTCTTTCGAAGCACATCAGCTTACGCCTCGCAACCTCCCTAAATCTTGCCAGAAAGCGCGCTAACAACACAGTTATCGCATCCTTGTCTGCTCAAACAGAAATAAACGAAAACAAATTGTCATATAAACCACTTTACATAAAGCACGTTAAAATAAACAGACGCGAAGGTTTGGCCACTGTGTGTGTTTTGCCGATCCTTTGAGGAACATAAAACCGCAAAACGTTAAAATTAGTGGTCCAAAACCATATATTTTTATAAATAGCTTTTCCAAAACGAACTACACCAATTGTTTCCGAACACAGAAGAGTTGATTTCAACCAGTAAATTTTCCACGACGAAAAAGCGGATTGGCCTCTTTTTTCGCAACAGAACAAAATATCGAAGGCATCTGATCCATTCTGCTGGGAATTGCCGTTCGATCTGGGCCAACTTTCAAAACGCCGCTGTAGTGGCTGCGCCAGATCATGAAAGGGATCTGAAAAGTTAAATTGGACATTATCGGAAGTGCCCAGCAAGAGCTATAATGACGTAAATGAAACTCGACGTCCGAAACGAGAAGGATTGCCTTGTGCGTTGCGTCAGAAGGAGCGTTACACAAGACAGAGCGTGATCAGTCATGCGTGGATGGGATCAAGTGCATGTAAAAAGCACAGTTTTAAATTACAGCACCATCGATCCAGCAGTCGGAGAAGGTTGGAGATGCCGTTAGCATAAGACCATGTGAAATATATCTCAGGTAGACTATTTCTTATCAACGTTGAGACAAAGTTATTGTTCTTGGGGCTCCGGACAGAAGCTGTATGTGGTTCATATCATATTATATGGAACAATGCATCCACCAGCATGCTGTAAATTCGCCGAAATATTCTCCGAACAAGAAATGATGAAGATTGGATATAACTCGGCGCTGGTGAAAACAGGCGAAAATAAAAGAATTTAAAGAGACATGGGGTATGTCACACTGTGTGTAAATAAAACACGATTTAAACCTCCACCTTTGTGAGGTCTGCTGCATATATTATTTATTAAAAAACAATTCTAGAAAACTCCAACCGGGAATGTTAATCTACCGGAAAATATCTTACCGAATCACGAAACGCACAATAAATAAATCATTTTATTTGGATTCGTGTTGAATAAATTATTGAGGAATAATTGTTGATCTATGATTGCTGACTAACCCTCATCATTCAGGAAGGTCCATTAGGAATTATTGATTAAGGTTCGCTGTTGGTAAACAAACGCTTTCCCGACCACATCATTCAAAAATAACAGATCTGTTCTGCGGAATAATTTAAACATCCAAATGAAAATTCCATGAAGAGTATTCTGCAACTGTTTATCCATTTATAAGCCCCAAGAAAAAAAGATTGTGGACGAAATGTTTGGAGCCAAGCTTTAAGTTGTTGAACAATTTTTATTTCGAGATCACCAATTGTTTTTTGAAGTCCCTAAATTTATTTTTTGTAGTTTTGAAATTACTACAGAAAACATACTTAAACTTTTAATAATGCAGATTAACTTTTGCGAAGATATTAGATTACAAGCTTCTGTTTAGTTTTATTTTATCTTTAATTCTCAATTTTCATTTGCAATACATTTTCATCTCCAAGAAGTGAGTTATAATCTTTCAAGCGAAACTTTTGAACGAGTTGATTAAGTTGGAAGACCCAATGGCAAAAGTTGCTGTAATCCTTTTACTCTCTGCTCTGCAGATAATCGCAAAATTTGACTCTAAAAAGCAAACGAATCTACTACAAACTTAAAAAATGTAGATATCTGTCACAATTTTTCAATAAAATAAAATCTCAATGTACTATTTATTGTCTGTAGTGTTTTTGAAATAAACTTTAAGATTTGAACCTGGAAAAGACGAAATAAAATCATTCACAGTTTTGATCATTTGAATGTTGATTGTAAATACAATTTTAATTTTATTTTCATAACAAATTGTGTTACTGAATATCAGTAAGTTCTAAATTTATAATATCTAAAAAGACTTAAATCTAAATTTTACTTTTGCTCATCCTTGAGGCTAGAATTACACAAAAAATTATCCGATTTTTAATATCAAGCAGATATTAATTAGGAATTTATTCGTCTATAACTATTAGCGCTATTGTCAACAATTTTTGTTAAATTTCATTGAACTATTTAATACCAAAATTTCAATTATTCCGTAGAAACAGTATTACCGGCTGCGAATCCCAGCTCAGTTATTAGCAGCTGTTGCTTGACTTGTTTTTGAGAAATCCCATTTGACCATTTCCACCATAGCTGTGAAATTACCACCATTAAAACAAATTATTATTAGTATTATTAAAATAAAGTTAGTTTGATAAATTAGGGTAGACTATCCGACCCAGAGTTATCCTCCACTTTCCGGATCACGTAGAGACGTGTGAAGGGATCAACGCCATATATCGATAATTATCTGTGCTTTTTAAAAGCTCTTCTCTCCATGTCCACGATATTTATTATTATAGTTATTTTCGCATGAACATTCCTACTCTCTCTCTGATTCTGATAAAACACAAAATAAAAGATAAAAATAAAATATTCGACAACACTGATAACAATGAACATTAAAAATGTCGCTCTTGATTATGCAGACTTGTATCTGTTACGGTTTGGAAACTGAAGTATGTTTACATCATTTTAATAACAATATCATAACATAATAAATCGCCTTTCTCTCGATTTCTTTTAATGTAGAACATTTGCAACGGTAACTCTTCGAGAAATAATTCGTTGACACTTCTACGACTTTCAAAAATAGCGAATCCATTTCTCCAGTTAACAGAAAACTGCATTAACCGAATACACTCAATTAAAAGTACATTACGCTGCTACAAAGCTATTACGTGAAACTCGAGCTGTTTCTATTAATAGAGTATAATGATATAATGATATAAAAATACTAAACAAAGCTAAATTAATTTTAAAAGTAGCAAATTACAGCAACAAAACATTCAAGCAATTACGGCAGACCCTAATAAACGTTGCTGAAGTTGCGAATTCTGTTATGAAATATCCACAACTCTATCTTTTCACCAATGAAATCAACCAAATTAAATAAAAACACATTTGACTCTAGGTTTAATTTGATTAATTGAGGACAGTAAGTTATGTACTTTTTTATTAACATTTATTAACACACTTGGCATTTGGGTTGAGACTATTTAAATTTTCAATTTATGACATAATAAATTATTGTTATACTCTACAGTATTTATATTTAAATACATTCAGAGCAATATAATGAAAACAACGGTGGCACAATTACAAATTTCCTCATTCCTTAACAGCTCCCATACAAAACTAGTTTGTCAAAAGAGCATTTATGAGTATTTTTAGCAAAAATTTGTTTTTCTCGATAAGAAGTCGTAATGTTCAGTATACAAAAAAAAGGTTACATTATTTAACTAGTCTGTGATGTAATAAAATTTCTTGCTGACATTTGCATTTCCCGATTTATGTAACCGTTCGTCATAAATTTTGTGTTTTATATTGTAGTCAAATAAATCAAAAAATATAAAAGTGTAAATTTTGACACAAATATCTCGGTTGAGACGATCGAATTACGTATGCATGTCAAGAGAAAAATCTCAATCAAATGCAGAATTTTATATTTGCATGGAGACTGCAAGAACAAAGTTATAAAGTTTCTTGCAGGTTATAAGTTGCGCTCTAAAATTGTTCCTCCGCAAAAGTTTAAGTTCTTAAGCCCTAATTCGCTTCTTTGCAAGCGACATGTTATCAAACAGACGTAAGCAGCAATGCATGAAGAATACATTTCCGTAGACACACTGTATATGAGTTCGTTTTAAGAGGTTAGTGCCCCAAAGCTAAAATAACATCCATAAAATGTTACCTCCCCCATTTAAGTTTTTATAGCGTTTTAAAATGAATCTGTGTTGCGTGTGTGCGTCAATTGTTTACTTAATTGTAACTGCAACGTAACATGAAATGTCAATATTTTACAAAACCTCAATAATATGCATTCCAAATCGCACAAAACCACGGATCTATGAAATGAATGACCAATTTAAATGCAAAAATGTGCTGCTTCTTCCAATAAAATAACAATGAAAGTGACAGATTAAAATGGAAAATGAAAACAAATCGACGCAACAATATTTAACTGGCTGCTTGTACAAGATGTGCAAATAGCACTGAACTAGGTATAAAAACAACATGACTTGACAATGTAGCGTGATACTTTTATTATTATACATCTGGTTTGATTTTCAAGTTCACATTACAAGTTTTAAGTGTGACAAATTAGAAAAATATTTGCTTGGTCAACTGTTTACCAAAGACAAAAAGTCGAACGTTAAACGATACTGAAAGCAACTAACTCCTTACTTAAACAGACGAATAATAAGTGCATTGGGTTGGAAAAAATGTCCTCAAATCTCCGTAAGCTCTAATTTTAAATCGGCGTCTGTTTTATTTTACGAGCTGAAGAAAGAAAAAGCTGATGTGATGCTTCGCGGGGTAACATTTGTCATTTTACTTTATAGTGCCAACTTATCCGCCATGAATTATGTGTTTTTGTTCCGGCGATGACACATTTAAAGTACCAATTTTTTGCACAGCATTAATCGATTACCTTCAACGATGGTCTAAATAGTCTTTTGTTGCGATTTTTTAACATATCACAACAAGATTTGTAACACTTTGTCAACCGCTATCGTGTGACGCGATTTCAAAAATTCCTAATTGCACATGTTTTGACCCTGGAACTGATCTTCTCAATTATATTTTTGTTGACGGATTTTTAAGTCATTTCTTGGGGTAAAAAAAATCAGAAAATAGTGAGTTATATCACTGAGACATGATTTTAATTTTAAAAATAACTAGAGTGTGTACACACGACAACAGATACTCCGGAAACTGTGTTTGTAATTTCCCTTGTAAGTTATAACCCTGGCTGATCACTGACCAGAAAGAACAGTGAAAATCATACGAATTAAGGATAATTTTTAAACTATTTAATTTTGAAGTTGCTACTTCATTATCTTAAATAACCATGCTATTTGGGCATTTTTTGTGACCTATCTGGACTTACCGCAGTATCAAGACAGCATGAACTATTATCATTATCGGAATTTTATTGATTCACGTAGTTCGAATATTATTTCGGCTATTAACGTCAACACTTTCATATTGGCGTCGACCTATGTAAACTTTGTTATTAAAGGTTGGTTGGTAATCACGTGATAATTTAAGTTCATCCAATAGACGGACGTAACTTTACAAAACGACGAACAATTGTATATTTTCAGCGAAAAAACGAGATGAATTAACTCTTTAAAGTGAGACATCAAAACCAGACGGATCTCTCGTGAGATTTAATAAGCGCCGGGAATATCTGAAGGATGAAAACAGAAAACAGAACAAATGCAATCTTCCATGTAGCTGCCTATTAAATATGACCTCTTCGCTGTCAGTGATGGGCGTCAGCTGTGCAAGACTGTTATTTAGACATTGTTAACGCGTCGCCTGCTGCTGGCCTAAAACTCAGTGCAGATGTGCACCATGCGTGACATCCAAGGGAAGAGACCCAGGTCCCGTTCCAGTCACGTACTGGGCCAGGAGTGGAAACGTTTCCTCGAGATGAAGAGACGAACCGGGCCGCAGGTCGAAAGCGATCTTCATTGTGGTTAACGCGAAAGTTTGTCGAACGAAACCAAATTGGAACATGTTTATGGCACTCGGCGGAGCCACTCTCCGGCCTTTACGCCGGTAAATTGCCGCCGTGATAAATTAAAAGGAAATGATACATCCACCGCCGCGTCCTGATAAAACCAAGAAAAATGGACCGATATTTTACGGCACTAATGGAACGGAAAATAGACACCCCGGAAGCAAAAACATCCAGACGTGAAGATTGAAAGTATAATTTTGTTTGTCCGGGGCTGAAAAGTCAATCCCGACAGGCGAGCCTGGCAGAATTGATCAGGGGACATGTGAGAGTCTTCAAAGGTCTAGAATTACTTCGGTGAAAATAATGCCTTCCTGCGAACGTAAAACGCCCTCTAGTTCGAAAACGAACCATAGGGAAAGTTCGGGTGAGAAGATCCAATTTGTTTTAAATAACAGCAGCAATCATAGTTTCAGTTTTGTAGTTCAAGGGTACTAGACGGTGTAAATAAAAGTATCAATAAATTCAATATATCGAAATACCGATATTTTGACGAATCAATAAAATTTGATTGTAGGCTATTTTCTACTTAATTTCCTAATTATATAAATAACTACCTTTCTTTTACAATATTTCTTAACAATGAAATAAACTATGAAATTAAAATTTTGTTTTACTTTTTATTTTTGATTCATACCAATGAGTAGCAGCGGTTGGTTTATGTAAACCCAATTTCGAAACTGAACCCGAAGCGGATCTGTTTCAGTTTCAACAAGAAAAATCACTTTAATTTTATGTTTTCTTGACAACGAAAAGCTTGCTGTTTATTTTTTTGTTCCAAAAATAGTATTATTGAACGTGAGAAGAAAAAATGTCGTTTTCCAGTTAGCATAAACCAGTGTTATGGTCAACACTACGTTTTTACGTGCAGAAAAAATGTCTATTGATTGAGTAGATAATGTAAAAATCTAATTTTTGTTAGTGCCAGTGCTGCAAAACCAGAAGTTGGATCGATAACAGATTTTTTTTGTCCAATATGTTCGTTTCGCCCGAGCTTCCTTCCACGAAGCTTCTTTTTTTTATTTGGGATGCAAAATATCGCCCGCTGACGAAGAATGTGGTGCATTTCCATAATTCGCCAATTTAACTCGTGATTGACAAAAGCCGGAGCTTCGGAAGCTTCGCGATTCGGTGAGCAGACCACGTACCCTTAATTCCTAATTCTTCGCCTTTCAAGTAAATTAAGACCTGGACGAATCGATCGCGGAGCAGTCTATAAATATGTTTGGGATTTGCCTCAGACTAGGTCTTCCCCATCAAAATCCGAGAAAAGCCATAAAATCGCCTCGGATATAATAACGTCTGCAAATATTCGCCTGGCCCATACCTCTTCGATTATACGATTTCCCCCATGTTTCTCAAACAAATTAGTTTCCAACCGGCGAATGGGACCTAATTATACTAACAGAGGAAGAATCGACCTGGAGCGGTCACGTTGAATCATTAACCGTTAGCAGGATTGCCGGTCACGTTCCATCTGAAAAGCTATTACAAATCGACTCACCAAGTGGACTGATGCAGGACTGCATCCGGCGGATCGACCATCATGGTGCCATCGTCAAGACATGGGGACGTCGGTCGGTGACTGTATCGGATGGCTACCCTCTGCGGCGACCTGCACACAGACAAGACAGCCACACGTGAGCCTCTTGGAACTTGTTCTTGTATCTTTAGGTCTTTGGTGGTGATGTGCATGTTTGTCTGTATGCAGGGCGCGCAGTTGAGGCATATAGCAACGTCTGTCTGTGTTTCTGTGTCCATAGAGGAGAGAAATAAGCGTAGTTTATGGATATGGAAAGATGCATGTGGCAAACAGGTGCATAATTATGTCATGTTGTCGTGTGAAATCTACTTCGGCCAGTATCGACTCTGTCTACTGAATCATTCAGCGCAAAATAATGGAAAGTGTCGTAAATTAAAGCATGCATCATTAAAAAACTTCACTCATGCGAAATTTATTTCCTATTAATATTAAATTCTGATTCTCATTGCTACTATGTATTTAAACATACACCAGACAGGAAGCAGATTCCAGAACGACAAGCATCATTAACAATGCAAACGTTATAAGAATAAAGTGTACTAATTCAGACAATAAATAATAAAGTATTTGACATGTGTTGGTATGTATAAGCATGCTCAATATTATTCGAGTTCTCGATGATGATGAATTTACAATATTGATACGTATATCCATCACTGTGTAAATCTGTGTTTGCTGTGGAGTTGTTAAATAAGCATTAGAAGCTTTGTATATTGGATTAGCATCAAGCCGGTTGAAAATGTATTGAATTGTTTACTGCATTTAACCAGAATATATGATCATCAGATACATTAACGAATAAATAACACTCTAGCGACAATATAGAATTAATTCAAAACGACTGAATTGATAATTTTATATATAAATCGGACATATTGTTTTCAAAGGGCGTTGATTCGTATAATAAACAGATTTATGTAAATGTTCAAAACAGTACACTTACTGCAAATCTATTTTAATCACTATAATCTAAAAAACTGCTTCTTGATAGAAAATCACTGTAACAGATCCTTAATACCCGCATGGTCACTGAACAAAGATCTGATTAAGCTCATCAAACTATGCTCAATACAATCAATATTCAATTATCCGTCACAAGCTGACTATTATCCTTCCGCAAGAACAAACATGAAGCAATATTGATGAGAATGATTAAATTTCCTCGCATTATATTAATAACGCTTGCTGATTTCAGAATCCGATTTTACATGAGGTTTTAGATATCGGGATGACTAACCCTTCTACTTCAGAAAGATAATAAAATTTAGACAATTCCAAACTAAAAGCGGAAAGCGGCGGATTTCTTTCAGACAGTTAATTAAACCAACTTGATTTGTTTTTTCAAAACAACACGTTTGTAATAAAAATGTTATTTATGATAAACACATGCCTAAACTTTCGCTTGGATTTATGGTTCTGGACTACACTACATTATTATGCATTCACTAAACACTATTTTATAGGTGTGACTTTGAAGTACCCAGTTAATTGAGAACATAAACTTTTCAAAAATTTTACGTTATTTGAACTAAATCCAATTCTGCCAGGCTTTAAGGATTATAAAATTTTACAACTTGTTTCCTCAAAGTCGTGTCGCACTCTATTATCAATTTACGCATTCTTGTATGTAACAGCCAAAAATACTGTAACAATCTAGAACATCCATAAAAGAATCGTCAAAACAAAAAGAAAGCAAAGCCATTCCAGGTACACAAATGTCAAAATTCTGATTTCGAATTTGCAAAGATCAGTTTTCTCAATAATTTAATGCAGGTCGACAATAGTTTGGGAAAAGTAACCGATAGTTGGGGTATTTATCTTAATTATTTCTTTATTATATAATTATTTAAAACAGCAATCTGAATTTTTAACAATCCAGTGATCTAATAAGTAACGATATCAATTAGAAATAATATATTCTAGGGCAATTATTAAACAGAAAATCGGGAAATGTAGAAGTTATATTAGCAGCTGTTGGAAATTGCGTAACATCGATAAATATTTAATAGTCATGATTTGATCGAATTACATTAAATTATCTTTATTTTGGTAATGACAGTAATTTACAGAATGACAATTCAAATCAATTAAATTAATCTGTTTCACGCTATATGCAGAGTTAAACAAAATTTAGTTTTAACAAAGAGTAGCTACTTTATGAAGAGGCGACACTCATGTCAATACATTCTATCTTTTCGGGCCAACTTTCCATAATTTTGAAACACGGCTCCTTAAACAAGAGCAAATTTAAATTTGCACATATAGATTTCACATTTAACGTATTTTGATGTTTTACTCAATCATCGTATTTTCACCACCGACGTTTTTCAAATGAATAAGTACGCTGTAGAAAATGAAACAATGGAGCAGTGACTTGAAATCGTGACATTTTTTCGTCGTCTGTCGGTTCTTCATGAACCAACCACTCTTTGCTATTAACACAAATAGCTGGCCTGTGCAATCACCACACACGTCCGTCTATTAACATAACAACGGTTTCAAATATCGATCTCTCTAACCTTCAGAAGTTGTAGTTGTCATACTCGTTGTAATACCAAAACTTACAAGTTCACCGCTTGAGGTGCTTATCCGCACCCCACCTATAAAGTAACCCGAGCACCCCTAATATGGCTATCTAATTCTGTTATGGACGATAAAATAATTCACAACAATTTCCATATGTTTCGGCTTAAAATTTACAATTTATAACCTCACTCATGGTGGAATACTGAAAAAACCGTAATAATCTGACCAATTTTATTGATATCTTAGAGAACGAAAGACTGAGAGCAATAAATTTCAACAAGGGTCTTAGTCCAACGTCCCAAAAAGCATTGATTTGTATTCATGAGTTTGGTTTGGGCTATTACCACTTCAAGTAAATTCACCCTTAAGCCCCTAATTGATTATTGTTTGAAAAAGCTCCAAGAGTAATCGAATTAAAAGTATAAAAAATTTACTACAGTCGCGCTTGTCAATTAGTTTAATTTTTAAAAATGTACGTGCCAACGATGGAAGGGTTAAAATTATACCCTGCACGAAACCTGCATTTTTGTAGCGAGAGAATTACATTTTTAATTTGATTTTCGTTTAATATCACGTGGCGCAATATGGATACTTTCAAAGTGAATATCACTCGGGCGAGCTCCGAAATTAAAAAACCTCGTAATTTTTAATCCCACCGCAAACAAAATAAATATATTTCGTATTTAGAATCGAATGGAAGAAATGTACTGATGCGTTTTAACACGGTGCCATCGCATATAGTTGTTTGGGCGAACCTTTCAGATCAGAAATTAAAACCCCGTAAGGCAATTATTTCCACCCAATTAGAAAAATTAGAAACAACCTTAATTGCCCATCAAAAATCAACTCGAGGATTCGCAATGAAGATCCCGACTAATATTAGATTAAGCTCGGGATACATCTAATTGCCAACCATCACTATCCACTCCGGTTTTGGAAATCTAATTTCGTGATTATTACAGCAACCCCCGAAAACGCGGCATATAATTTCCCAGGATTGCCAAGTTTACGCGTTAAGTTTCGCGAAAGCCGCCGCATCGCCTTTATTTGCCCAACAGTTTAGTTTCGTCTAGAGATGCCACTTCCTTATAATCCCCCGAGTCGCAACCCCTAGGCTCTAACTGTTTTAATTACCGCTTAATTTATACTCATATTTCACCGACGGATGGGCAAACTTAGACGCACTCCCGCCGTTTCCAGCGGGACTCCTTCCCGCCATTCCCGATTTATTTCCCAAATATTCGTTTCAGCCGGAGCTGGGGTGACCCATTTTTTTGTACCTGTACTCGGTAAATACGGCGAGCGAGCTTTCACACCGGAAAAAAGTTGAGTTATATCCGTTGATTATTACATGAAATATGAATTTCGCTGGATATAAAAACAATACAACGAAGTCGGGAAAATGTGCTTTTTTCCTAATAGAAAACTGTATTAGCTCGATTATCTTTCGGAATATTTTTTACGACAAAAAGCAGAACAAGCACGTATAATGAAGGCATCTCTCTGAATGTTTATAGGGGCAATTTGCACAAAATGGTCTATAAAATCCTCAAATGTAAATCAGTCGTATAGAATAAACATAAACGCGTAGCCACTGCTTTTTTATTCGCATTCCTTCATCCACTGAAGCTTTTTGAATTATTTATTCATTTTCAAGTGTTGGGTTACAAAAATGAATCAAATGAAGGCATTTACAAATTTAAAAGACTGTAGACTAATAAACATGTCAGCAAAACAGACAAATTCCGCACGAATGTATTAATACACATTACGCCATTCTTGTTAAGTGCCTTTCGAATTGATAATAAATCGACTTACAATGACATAACATGTATAGTTTTGTTAATAAACGATAAAGTCTCAAAAAGACTATTAAAAGGCAAATAGTTTATAGTTTACCCAACACATAATTGTTATATAACTGTCAGCTCTTTATAGTTTCTCATACATTTTAAATCCAAAATTCAATTTAAAATATTAAAAGCAACATGACTTGTAGATATCTCGTTTCAAATCATTAAACTAATCTGTTAAAAATAATTTCCCAAAATATCAAAAACTTAAGAATGATATTTCAATAAATAATATCAAAACTGAAATGGAAAGCTTTCAGAATGAAATCTTCTGCTTTGGTAATGTAACTGCGTTTCCATTTCCAATTACTTAAAAATACAAAAAAAAGGAATAAAAGATTTATTCAAACTGAAACAGGAAGCTGCTTATTTGTGGACAAAGCTTCAATTTATTCTACTGGTGATTTGACAAAAAACCAGCAACATTTAGAAACCTGTTCCACGTAAGATAATTTTGAGCAAAACGTGGGTACAACCGAAGTTAAAATAGCTCTAGAGTAGCCCCAAATCTCCGGTTTTCTATTAATGGTAGGTGAAGTTTGCTCTTCTTTAGTTAAAATGGAAAAACGGTCGTTATTCCAATTCGAACCGAATCTTAAAGTTCGCAAAGTGTTTATACGCGAAACTGCGCCTAGAGTGAAT
>QDEB01021064.1:0-13922 GCA_004193795.1 Asbolus verrucosus | reverse complement strand
TCGGTTGGGGAATGTTTTGAGTTTTGAGCAATGAATTCGTTTTGGGAAAACTCAAAGAGCGGCGAGAACAACATTTTCGTATTTGAATAATTACTGTGTAAATTAAATGTCAGATTTTGCAACCTACATGAAAACTCTTACGCCTTCAGCAGGTGCGCTATCAAACTCTGAAATATAAAAAATTTAAAAATAATTAATTATATTGTTTGTTTTTCTAAGAAATTTTTATACATACCCAATGCCAAAGTTTTCAAAATAACTTATGCACTTTACTGTGTTAAAAGTCATACATCTCTAAAATAATTAATTACAAATGGATAAAAAATTAACACATTTTCTTTAGAAAAGTTTTTCGTAAATTAAAAGAACTCAGTTTTTTTGCGATTTTCTCAATTTAGCTCTTATCGACCTATAAAGTTTTGGAAATGAACTTAAATAAAGAATATCGTATGTAACAGGAATATTAGAACTATCTAGAAAAATAATTTATTCAGAAAAAGTCTTAAACCAAATATTTTGCATTGTTAATGCAAAATAAAATTATACATTACATTATTACAAAAAAAAAAAATTATTTAAAATAAACTGTTACAAGAAAGTCAGAAAAATAAAATCTGATGGCAAGTAATCTTGTACTTGTTTTAAAGTTCACCAAAAAGCTCTAAGGTTAACTTTATAAAACATTATATTTCTAAAAAGATTTATATTTTAAATTTTGCTCTGTAACAGACCATCCTAACAAAATCGTGACCTGCTCGAACACACATTTGGACGTTAAGTGTTCTTTTTCATTTTTTGTCTGTTCAGTTAAAATTAATTTTTCTCCATAGAGCTTCCAAGCAGACTCAGCAAGTGTTCCCACTATCAGCTTATCTTCCTTTGTAGGCTTAGCAGAATTAATTTGTTTTCAATAATTGTTTGACACAACGTATCAGAATTTTGTAATTGTAAACTGATTGTAGGAAACGTGTTTAATGTAAATTCTTTTCTAAAGCTCCTTTTAGTGAATTACTATAATTTAACATCATTTGAATGTTTATACATCAAAATTTAGTTATCCATGTATCCTTATATTTTACGTTGTAACATAATAAACACAATGTAACATAAAATACAGAGTCTGAAATTATATTCACAGGATTATTTTGATTACAATTAAAAAACTAAAATGTAGTTTTTAATGTATTTCTCAACATTTAAAATTTTGTGTTTGTTAATGAAAGAAGCAATTCACTATTAATAAAATGTCTTTAATAATAATAAAACTGTTTATCTGATTTATTGCGGAATCATGAGATTGATTTTTGATTGACTGATTATTAATTGATTGCTTTTTGAAGCTACTCAAGACAAGACTGAATGATTGCGTAAATCAAAACCAGTATGTACGAATCAAGCAACGACATGCACGGCGTAGATGGCAAGTGACTTGATGAGAAAACTTTTTGATCGCATAATATAAACAAAACATGAAAGTGTTGTGATAATTTTTGAGAAGTCTATAATAACAAAGCCAACAGAAAGGCAAAGGAAGAGAGAGGATGAATGTTTTATTATTGCACAAGAGTTCCACGCGAAAACATGAGAAAAAGAAAACAAGACTGAAAGGTAACAGTGACAATGTCTCGAACTTCTTTATTTAACAGCTCAGTGAAGGTAAGATCTGACTGTTTCAATTTCAGTTACGGAAACGGAAACTTCCGTTTGCCAGTAAAATAATAGTGATGACGATGGCTACTCGGAACTGCTAACGAAACAAGTTTTAAATAGCTTCCAGAACCGAATGGCTTAATAATAATAAGAAAAAAAAGAGACCCTCGGGAGAGAAATAATAGTTTCCGCAGGTAGTCGGTGGTTCATTATTTCATTAATCTGAGCAAGTGTAGGTGCTTGCGACAGAGAAAATGGTAACGATGTGCTAATTGAATTATGCCACCCTGATAAAAAGTTTGCAGGGTTACATGCCGTCTCGAAAATTGGCGTATTTTTGTAAGGGCGCTCTTTGAAAAACCGAACTCGACGAACGAGGGTTTTCGGCTTATCCGACAATTAGCAAGTTGGCAGGGCGTGATTTCGTGACAAAGCGTCATAAAACACACGAATGCAACTAAATAACACAATTAATGCCTAATTCTGTTCCTTTTTGCACGCGGGTCCGTTAAGAGACCGTATCCGTGGCCGACTTCATTCAACTTGCTGATCCCGGATTATTCCGCATCAAACTACGGCCCGGCCTCAGCCGTAATCTCCGTCACTTCCTCCGGTTAACTTTTTACCACACAATACGGACGTAATTATTCGAAAACCGCCGCCAGCAGCATGCATGTTTAATGATACAGGAATAATTGGGAGCTCGTCGGGGATTTTTCCCGGTAAATATGGTTTTAAGCGTGTTTATAAAGTTGTCAACGAACAATACGTCACAAATTGAGTTTTCCGCTCGAAACGCTCTTCCATCGGATGCTTTGTGCCCGAATCCTGAGTAGGGAAACTACGGGAAAGCTCAGTGTTCTCAGCCGAAAACACGACAATGCGATTTCGACGACTTGTCATCGACGTATCAAGTCAACCTTTTTTTCTGTTCTCTCCCCTGATTCCAGTAATATTCCGCGGTAAATGAGTGAACGGTTTGCTACAAGAAAAACCGGCTGCCGAGCGTCGGTATTAATGCGGATTTGATTGATCTTTATGCTAAAAACGTTCCTCTTTGCCATTTAAAGTCACTTCGATACGCGCCCTTTGATTAATGGATTCCCCCCGAAATGTTATTCGTCTCACTTTGAATTGTAATGTCGCAAATATAACAACTTTACGTATTCAAATGTCATTTCACATTTCATAAATGTCCTTGATATCTCTGCCGCCTGTCACTGACCCAATGCATTTGCATCATCTCCGCCACCCAGCGGACTAAATAATGCACCGAAAAGCCACCGTGTCCCTTTCAATTTACTCAGGGCGGCCATTAATAGACAGCAGATGGGCCGAAGGGCTTTTGAACTTGGGTCACGTACCGCATTTGATCGCCTCTGGAAGCTTAATGAAATTTTATATTTTTAATACGTATCGCTAATGCAGAAGCCAGTTTACCACTTCGAGGGTTGACGCACGTCTCTGAAACTCTACGGATCGCACCTGCTACGGCAGTTTTAAAATTCTTCCGTAGATCAACTCATTTTTTCTCAACATGAAACCATTGCAGCTTTTTCAGCGAAATGTCCATGTCGCTAGAGCGGGCACGTTTTTTATTTACGAATTTATGAACTGCCCTAGTATCGATTACCGATTACATTTTCAACTCTGGTCTTCCTGATTGGTGACATTCTTCAAAGCATTATTTGTCGGAGTCAGATTAGAATGGATTGGTGGACGATTCTTAGTATTTTTAATTAATCGAAATTATTTTTAAAAATCAGTCGCAGTTATATGAGGTGTTCATTTAAAAAGTGCATCAAGTCGCCTCTGACTTTTTGATAGACGAAGATGCCGCAAGAATTCTGACTACTGTTTAAATGAACACCCGATATATACCAAGGTGTCATTTTAGGAAGAACATCGATTGGTAGCAAGATAAGGTGGCCACGTTCATTTTGGAAAAAAAAATGTAAAAGTCACCACCTGAGTTTTTCAAATGCAGTTACTGTACATACTTATCTACTTTTTGTTTTAATACATTTTTTCATTCAAATCTGAGTAATACAATTCTACTGTTTTTTATTTTCTTTACCATCAAGTGGCAGTTTCATTTCAAAAAACATCCCTGAACTAAAATTGCAAATTCTAAAATTTATTTGCTTGACCTTTCCTTATTATTGTTATTATTATTACTGTTAAGATTTCAACATCATTGAAGAAACTAGCGAATATGACAAGAAATGAAAGTAATTATGGAAAATGAGAAACAGAAAAAAGAATGTAATTTAAAAAAAACGAAAGGTGATGAAATTACGTGTGTCGTGCGGAGGTCTGTTCCGTTGATATATCAAAATTTGGACGCAGTGGACACTCTCTTTTTGCTTTAATCAGCAGTGACGTCAATTTCGTTTTCCAGCTAGTGACATGAATGTTATCATTATCACAGCATTTGTTTACGTCCCAATTATAATACTCGGTCCACGTCACATTTTACGATCTGATTTCTGGATGTGATTTTAACCAGAGAAGGGTTGCGTTTAGGTGATGAGGTTGTCCAAAAATCAAAAAAAGAAGTGGCATTTGTGAAACTATTGTTTACGATAAACAAATAGATTGTTACGCTGCGAAATTCATTAATTTGCAACAACACACCGTAATGATAACACGTAATGAAGCGGTATATTTACATTAATTTAGCCTGGTCGTGAAGTCGCGCCAAGATCACATTTTGTCAATATTTCAAAAATAGATCTCTGTAAATGGGTTTCGCAAATTTAAATACGTCCTAAACTACTTGCAAGTGTAAAATGGGAAATCGATAAGTAAAATTACACCTGCTGATATAAATGTGATTCACGTTTCACCCATCTCGCGTTCCCTCCAATTTAATTAAATGTGTGGCATTGCCATTTTAAATTAAATATAAAATAAATTATTATCGTCGCTGTTGCAGGGTTTATTTATTTTTTACAGTGCGAAAAATGGTATACGGCCGGATGTTATCGGGGTAAATCGCAAAATTTTCATAAAAATGAAAAAACAGGGCCATTTCGAGAAGAGTCAATACAATTACAATCCTAACATACGTCACTTTTATTGTTCCACACGTTCGTGAAAACCAATATTTACGCTAGTTTAGTTATAACAAGACCGATCAGGGCTGGGTTATTAGGTTACAGTGAGCGTGCCACAAACACAGGGAAATTCAACGGGAATTTACGGCATCCGATTCATATAGTTTTCTATTTGTTATTTTTATACACGTCCATATTATATCATTTTTATGTCGGAAGCTTTCTGTAATTGAATATAAAACATGGTTTACCGAACTGAAACTGTGTTAATAAAAATGTTTGTTTAAGAGGAAAACGGCGCGACACTTTTATTTATTGCTTTTTAGGCCCGGATTTTATGTACCTACCTACCATTGTTTCATATTGATGAGGTCAGCCATGAAGGTCTTACCTTAAAACGTTTTATACATCCAGACTTACAGCCCACTGATGTAAAATTTTTAGCCCCATTTGGTTGCGCATTTTTAAGACAGGGACACGCAATTATCATTTCTTTTGTTGCTGTTCCTTTCAAGAACTTCCGCTTTGTCGGTTTTCGTGATTTGTTTGAGCGGAAAATGGCCGCCACCTTTATTTATTAGTTTCAAGATGCGGATTTACGATTCCATTTTGTTGATGAGTAAAACTCGGATTTTATACAACGCATTGTCTAATTAATTAATATTAACTTGGTAATGCACATCTTGAAAAAGGCTGCACTTTTGTTTAGATTATAATAATATAACATGTATTAAAAAGGTTCTTCATGTATTTTAGTATATGCAGTGGGTGCGTTAATGCAGCAGTTTAACTAACAAATATTAAGATCTGTGGATTGTTACGTCATTTTTCAAATTCTAACCAATCAGAGCAATATTACAGCGTAATATCGATATTATCAGTTATTAATACGTCGATAGGTCTTTGTCAATGTGACATTTTTTTTCGTTTTCGTGAAATTCTCACTGAAATACAACTTGACGACATGGACATTATGTGTAATTTTTCTTCTTTATTACGACTTGTTATCATCACAAAATTTTAAATACAACTCGCGTTACGCACTCGTTGCGTTTTCAGTTTTTGTCATGACAACTCATTGAAATGAAGGAGCAAAATTATCATTAATATCGCTCGTTTTACTATAAATGACAATTCCGCTCTCGTGTTTTGAAGCAACGAAATTATGCTATTTTTCAAATTGTAACCCATTAGATCAGTATTATAGAATTGAAAAATAGATTATCGATTTTGTTAACGTTTTTTGCGCAATTTGCAGCTTTTGTGTGGTTCTAGTCACTGTATAATTTGTAATTGGTTTAATTTATTTGAGCTGTATTTTTGTTATTTTGTCACTTTGTTGACACCGATATCGAGTTTTAAATCCTGAGATTGCAAAAGGTACTGAATATGTAAGTAAAAAAGTTAAAATTAAATTAGACTCTGTAAAAAATAAATATTTGATAAAAAAAAATAAATATTTGATAAACAAGGGTTATATTAGATAAATTAAAAGTCAGATTAATAATGTGTAATAACAATGAAAATTTAGTTAATTCTGTTTTGACATTCTTAAAATTTCATCGTACAAATTTTCAGCAAATAATTGCTTTCCAACTTGGTACTACTGGTACTACTGGTACTTTTTTCCGGGTTTCCCATCAAAGAAATTTCTGTTCGTGTGTCATTTATACTAAGATGTTGACTTGCAGAAGGTGTTTAAGAGCAGCATTGTGAATCTGGTTAGCCTCGGCGAACCACTGACTGCGACGGTGCTACGTTTGCCAAAATCTGGACCACAAGAAGTGTAGCAAAGTATGTGGAAGCTAGAGTCTCAGTGGCTTCCGTTTGTTGTCAAGGCTTTTTAAGTTTCATTCTTACCAACTTTTTTTTATTTCTACTCCTTTTTAATTCTATTTTAATAGTTTTTGTTACATGGCTCTTAGCCCTCTTCTGTGCTATTAAAGAAATTGATTTATGTATATATGTTTACTTCTGTTTATAAACTGAGTTTTATCGATAGTCCCTCACAATACGTGACGTAAGTAATGCACTGTTTATGTGACTTAGAATAAATGCAATAATTGTTTATATCAGGGTGGTAATCGGGGGCGTCAGTAAATCAAGCGCTCCGCGATAAGTAATCGGGGCATTATCTGCGAGAACACCACAAATGGATTAGTCCATATCTCTTCGAAGAGCGATGCAATAGGTTAAGTGACCGAAAATTTATAGTTATGTGACAGGTTACAAATGCAATCGGCTTTTTTCCCTTTTGTTGTCCGACCGATGATTCGCGCTATAATTCCGTCGGATTGGTTATATTGAATCGGCTGTAAATTAGCGAAGGCGTTACGTTTTCACCGTGCAACCCCAACCGAAACCACCACGGCTCCATCACGGAATTTCTAATTGCATTTAAGTGCAACGTACACCCCATTCATCATGAATTTTACATAAATTATTCGAGGCCGGCCGGCCGCGATGTAGCAACCCCGATATATAAAATTTTTCGAGGGGTCAACCTCGGTCCCGTTAATAATTAAATATGATTAATTCAACCCGTGTTGGCTCGCTCTTTTATGAATGACACTGCGATGTGATCCATACTTGTGCCATTATGCGTTATTACTCTTCATACAGTGTGTCAAGTGAAGTGTCAAGCCCGGCCGGCTAATTTAATTTCAAATGAAATTTCGTTTGACCGTGTAATTATTATTATACAGAGTTGATTGAATCTGACGGCGACGCATCGAATATTGTGTTTTTTATCCGGTTCAGAACGTCCGACCCGATCTGCTGGGGTTATACATTCTGACTTCGCTTTAATGCAATTTTAACGAAAACGGAGATAAGTAGCTTCAACCCAAACATAAAATACCCACCTACATCAACATCCCATGAAAATTTAAACGGATACCTTTAGGAAGTGTTTTAATTTAATATAATAATCTCTACAACCTTGACCATAACCTATAATCTGCTACCGTGTAATTTTTCCTCAATTTTTAATAGCCCGAATTTCGTCGAAAGTTAATTTTCGGTTATGAGTTGCCTCTCGCGTCTTCAGGACCGAGAAAACATCAAATAAAATGATGTTAAACAAGCACATTTAAAGTTTCAGGGCAATATTAATATTGTCGGTTATAAAAAAAGCTTTCAGCACCGCCTCGAAATTAAGATACAACGATAATATCTGCACAGGTTTAGTGCCCTCTTAAAGAACAAAGATTTTATGGTGCATTTTAACGGGTTCGCGTGCATAAGGTATTGTTCTTCATGATCAGAATTAATAATCCGCGGGTCACCCCGTCTCTTCGTTATTTTGGGTAAAAAAAAATCGCTGCGGAAAGTACATCCGCATGCAGTGGTGATTATAAATTGACAGTGTAATCACACGAAAATCCACAAAATAGACACAGATTTCAAAGCGTTCAAATGGAAACTAGTGCAAATGTGAATTATTTTCGTTTTATTACGATACGCAAGAGAAATTTGCATTTGAATTTAATGCATGTGCTTAGGGTTTTTGCATATTCATTATTTCTAATACGCTAAATTTAATCCATCGGCCAACTAATGGAAAAATTGTTTTCAAGGATGCGAGCAACGACTTTTTTATACTTCAGAATTTCTGTTATCGTTGGGCTGTCGTTGTTACAAATGTTAATAACGTTTCATTATCATAAATACTTATTCCATTTAGTTATGTCGGTATCGATTGTTGTTTCTGTTCCGTCTTTCTGCAAATGAATTTTCAAATTTCCTAATTTCCTAATTAGGTGTTTCTTTATTTTTTCTTTATTTATCAAGAATAAAGTATTGTGTTAAAAAGAATAATAACATCCAACTGGTATGAAATCTCAGCTCTTTCATTGAAAATCGGTTCAATTTTTCGTTTACTGTTTTAATAATTAGAAATTATAATAACTAAAAAGAAATTAGAACTAATTGTAAATTACATAAATGGTACACCTACTAGCGTTGGTCACATCAAAGCAACCATTTTGATAAATTAGTTTATTTTAAATAAGAGTCGTTGAATTATTAATATTAATTTAATTCAGCTTTAATAGTTTATTTTCAGTAGAGGAATATGAGAAATAAGAGTATTGATGTTCTGGTTAAAAAGTTCATATTCTGAAACTGAAGTAAGTTCAGAGAGGGTTAAAATAACCTACAATTCAAATGTGACGCCTCCTCCCAGAGAATTTCCTGAGAAGAAAATTCTACAGGCGATTTCACTGGTAAGTCTTAATGATATACTGTTCATTAATGTTTTTATCTGAAATTATAAACGGCAATGCAGACTGCGGAGAACTGCTCGAAAAACCGTAAATATCTACGTCTCTGCTTACTTACTGAAGAATTAACACGCAACATTTGTTCTCATTTACACGGTGTTCAGAATCTGCAGTCAAAATCGAGAAAAACTTGATAATTTTAATTGCGAAATTAAAAATGTATATAAATTTTGACGATTTTATTTCGTCCTTCATTTTGCTATTCCATAATTGGTCGCAATGTGAAAAACAGACAGTTTGAATCTTCAGGGAGGCTTAATTTGATTTTAAGTTTTTCCGAATGTCGTAACGAAATTTGTCTTTTCTCAAATGTTCGCCCTGTAGCAGTCGAGAGGGTGTTACATAAGCGAGGCGCCGGCCCGTAAAAAATCGTTATTCCGCCGTATTCGTTTTTCGCGTTTGTGTAATTATGCGATAATTGTGTGAGATCGGGGATGTTGTGGCCATTTCTTCTGGACTAAAAAGCTGCGAGATATCCGCCGTTTGCACCCGAGGCCGTTGAACGGACGGTCCCTTATCTATACGACACTCCACTTGTATGCATAAACACACAAATTTGAACTTGGCCGCTTGTAATGTGTTCCTCCGGTTTACTGATAAAATTTCAGGAAGTCAGCCACTTGATACTTCTATTTCCTGCTACGGTCCATTCAATTTTTAATATCGCTTTTAAACTTCCACGGATTACATATTGAACTTTGCAACTTTTCTCCTTCACGACCCATCTCCCCGACTTCTTAATAACGTTCATCCCATTCCAAAAACTCGAACCGATTTCGACTGAATTAATTTATTTGATGATGTTTTTTCAACAGTCCACAATTACGTACGTGGTTTAATGTAATTTGCTCGGAGCAATGCAAATTATTTTGTATAAATAAAGCCTTTAATTAAATACATTATTGCATTCAAACGCATAAATTTTGATAAAACAGTATGCGATTTGATTATTAACAAATTACCCAACTAAGCCATTAAAGTACGTTTATTTGAAAAGTGACCGTTATAATCGACATAAATGGTACCCCATGTCTCTCAAGTATGGGCTCACGCTGGGTGCGAGTGTTGGAATCGGTGACATTTTGGAAATTTTCCGTTGGTTCGGTTATAAATTATTTCTGGCTGGAACTATCGATAACAGTCAATAACCACAGTCTCTTGCGAGCCACGTAATGTCTTTAATTCATTAGAACACCTATTAATTACTAACTTTCATGACAAATAGGATCTATTAATAACCAATTTTTTACGTGTTTGGGTTTTAATCCATCGATTGGAAGCTATGTTTGCCTAATCGTTCCGGCCGATTGACTATGTTGACCGCTAATTGTGGTAACAAGCCGCCGTGTCTAATAAGTCAATGGTCAGTGGTTATCTGTACCTGTGTCCCATTTCATTGTCTGTGTGCGATACAAATCGAGCTGTGCACCAGCTTCTCCACTGTCCATCAATCACTTCGTGTTTATGTACCAGAAACTGACACGTTTAATTGCTACCTACACCGCTATCTACAATTGATATTAATAATTCATTGCTTGTTAACCAACAAGAAGGCATCGAACGTCTCCTAATGCGAAATCTCATAGTTCCCATGTCACGGAATACGTAATTTATGTGATCAATTTACGGAGTATTGACTGTCAGCTAATTATATAATTAGTGCTGGTCTAATGAAAAATTGACAGATTAATGCACCGCAAATAGAACAGTGTTTTGCACTAAATTCATTAAAGTTTATAATGGGCGTCGATTTCGTTTATTTCAAACAGTTTTTCTCTTTGAAATCCTCATCAGAAATACAATCAGTCCGAAATTTTAGTTTTCCTTTTGAGGTAAAATATTAGGGGTTACGGAAAAGGCCGACCGACGTGCTATACAAGGCTGAAAATTTGTTCGAGTTATTATTATGCAAAAATTAGAATAGCTGGAAATGAGCTTTCCTCTGCAGAGCTTAATAATGAACACATATAGTGGAATCGGTAAAGCATATCGACCTGGAACGCTTTCAGATGAGTGCTGCTGGCCATTTATAATTATTATTGTGGAGATATTTTTTGTTATTCCGTTAGCGAGAAATCCAAAGATGCTTTTGCTTTAGAATAAATAAATTCCTGTTGTTTCATTAGAACAAAGAATTTTTCTATTAAAAAAATGTGCACGGCGCGCGAAAATGTTGTTGCAACGAGATATCAAAAGGAGCTTTGATTATTCCGCATAAAATCGAAATTTAACAAAGCCATGTGCCAGCTGGAAAATTTCGATTCGATCAAATGTGTGACCAGACTATAATGCTGTTGATTGCACTTGTAACAACTGTTGTATTTCAGTTTTCATCACTAAGATAAAACGCTGGGAAATCAAGATTTTTTCAAAATTAATCGACGTGTCTGTGCTAATTCGCATTGATGAGCAGTTAGGGTTGAAAAATTCCAGTAGCATCCAGCTAGAATATTACTTTTAATGTTGAGGGCTTATCGTCGGCCGTTTACGTGGGGCTGAAGAATTCCCTCCGTTTGTGAGAAGATGCTATCGGGCACGAAACCGACGTCATCTTATCTGGAGGGCCGATGTTCGACACAGCGAAATTAGCAAAATTGCCGATAAAACCACGGACAATTATGAAAAATTATCCGGAAACTTTCCCCAAAGTTTCGTTACGTGAGTGTCCTGCTTAAGATGTAATTACTTCTAAATATAATTAACAACAGTACACGGAAGTGGAGTGCACGTGCTCCGAAATATTCGAACTTAGTTGGACAAGTTATATCGAGTCAAAGAACTTCCTTCAACGCTAAAATAAAAGCGTGTGTTTTCGTTTTATTTAGTTTTTTCTGTGTTATCTTGACAATTATTAAGTTGTTAATGTTCGAGTCGGGTCGGAAGTCTTAGTATGAAGTTACAGACACGCAAACTAAACACCAGATTAAAGTTTGCGACGACCCAGCCGAGAGTTATAGCAAACATAATCAGCTCACGTTTTGAATATTAACATATTTACAGCAGATTATTACCGCACTCGTGTTCTGAAATTTGATTAAATAATGTTGCTTGTATTTAAATTCGAGCGTCTCCGTGT
Source organism: Asbolus verrucosus (assembly GCA_004193795.1). Taxonomy (NCBI): domain Eukaryota; kingdom Metazoa; phylum Arthropoda; class Insecta; order Coleoptera; family Tenebrionidae; genus Asbolus; species Asbolus verrucosus. The sequence continues at coordinate 1,854 of QDEB01021064.1, read as the reverse complement.
CATCCCAGATATCCCCATCTCGCATCCCCCTTTTTTCCGCGTGGCGATGCGTTTAAAGACGATTAAGCGAATAACGTTGTTGTTAAGTTATTAGACAGACGTTCTGCTAACCGGAATAGAGAAAAGCCAATAAGTTACATGTCATTGTAAACAAGGGTGTATGCGGGTCCAGATTATGCAGTCAAATGAGATTGTGGAATATGCATGAAAATCGTCCTGGGACCGAGCTGTACACCTGTACTTGCCCGGAAGCTCCATACAGTTCGTCTTGTTGTTGTTGTCGTCGGTTAGTGGTGCTCTTCGACCACTGACGTGACTTGGCCCGTAATCTAGTTATTCGGATTAATATTGAATTTGTAACGAGATGTCAAACTTCCTTAACTCACTTATACACACCTATCGATTGACAGCGTTAAGCCGGCAGAACGACTGTTTTTGTTTGACGAAACGTGTAATAAAATCAATCGGATTCGGAAGAGTCGCGTGACCTGCAGTCGACGCCGGAACGACGTTCCTTCAAAAACTTTTTCGTCAAAACTGACTGAAAAACCATTTTCCTGCATAATTTTACATCAAGGAACATGTTAAAAAATGTTTTTGCTTCTGTAATAAACGCTTTGTCAGAGGTATTGTATCTACATTTTGAATGTTGTTTTTTCTATATTCAGTATCTGCGGACTGAGTTTCATAAATTAGTCAAATGAGTCAAATTCGAGAACCTTTCAGGCCAACGTCTCTCTCAACTCATTTTTGGTTATAATAACAATTTAAAAAAGTTATCACAACACGACTAGATANNCCAGCACCACAATACGATGGTACGAAAACAATAAGATGTGAATCGTGTCCACTGTTAAAAAAATTAAAAAGTTAATCCTTCATTATCAAGTTAATTTAACATATTTTTAGAACTGTTTAACTTTCGTCAGAGAACATTATTTTATTAAAAAGTAAAAATAATAATTAAAAATGTTAAAAAAATTTCTGGACAATTTACAATGTCATTGAAGTTTTGCCCTATTAATTATTAATGATTTGGTTATCCCGTCAAAATTTTTTTATTTTCAAAAATTTTAAAAAAAGTTATTTTCAGTGTTTCCCTCGTAGAAAAAATATAGATCGATTTTAATAATTCTGAAATAAAAAGATATAAAGTCATAATTTTGTTAATTTACTACTATTGCAATATGCAAAATTTTAATTATTATTATTATTATTATTATTATTATTATTACTAAATAATATGAGGGTTGAAAGTTTGTATTAATTTATTAAAAATGACATATGTGCACGTTGGATAAAATCTAATGTTCATTAATTTATTGACATTATTTTTTGTTTGAAATTTGATTTATATGATATATAAACGGTGTTCAAAAAAAAAAACGGTCAAGTGACCTATGAATTTTTTCGTAACGTATGTCTTAGCGCTTAAATCCTAATGACGTCAAGGCGCAACTGTTATCAAATGTCAAAATTGACGAATAAAATAAGAAGCTACGACATATGTTCGTCAAAACAAAATTCTGCATGAGGCGACTTGACCGTTTTTTTTTTTTGAAGGCACGTTATGTATATATAGATACAAAAAATAGTAAACTAAGATAGAGAAGACGACTATTATAGCTGAGGCACCAAGATTAAATCCCGAGCCGCAGGCGAAGGATTTAAGGTACCGAAGCTATAATAGTCTTCTCTACCGTGGTTTATGTACTATTTTTTCCACTAGTAGTAACTCAAATCATTTTTTTCTTCTATTTTATTGAGAACCAAAACATCATCACAAAAATCGAGTACTACGAGTAGGTAGCCTGCATATCAATTCTTTTGTTTTATGTATGACAGATAAATATT
>QDEB01021042.1:0-22112 GCA_004193795.1 Asbolus verrucosus | reverse complement strand
TAGTGAAGGAGGGCTGTGCACCCCACACAACCCTTTGAGCTATATTGCCCATTAACGAACTTAGATCTAAGAATTTGACAAAGAATCCGTACACAAAATTTGAACTCGATAGGTCAAACCGTTCTCACGCTGTCGGTGTGATGTCCTAGAGGACCAGCGAGCGAGCGAGCGAGTCACATGGACAAGATCAATAGCGCTCCTCGCTAATGCTCGTGCGCTATAAAAACTAAAATTAAATACCACGAAATTCCGAATCACTTCAATACCTTTAATTATATAAGGCATTTAGAAATATTTTTGATATTTCTAAATATGAAAACTTGAACACAGAAACAATTGACCTTTAAAATTGTACAAAACAGCTAAAATGTTCACTTATCCACATATAATATATGGACAGTATTGTGATTTATAAATTACGGTGTACATTTTGCTGTTTATTTATCAGTTCAGTTTAATTTTCATAGAACACGATTGTTTATTTTTGACAGATTTATTGCCATTTCTTAACACAAATTGCTCAATTTCAAATCTGACATCTCTTTTACGCAAAAAAAGATATTGTTTTTATAGGCATGCCGATTAAATGGACTAAATAAATAAATCAAAAAGTACCTCCAAATACCTCATTCGCTCAGTTGCACAATACTGGAATTAAAATGAAAAAAACATCTATAAAAATATAATGATACAAATAACTTTTGTCACATTTCTAAATATAGAACTAATGAAAAAAAATTCAAAACAAAGCGATCGTAAAATGTAATATACATATCTATATTTATTTATGGCGATCGAATTAATACGCATACACCGAAAATAGAAACAGGATAGATGGAAACAAAATCTGCGTCAAATTTTACTAAATATCCTGTACGGTCCTTTAAATGGGCCGTCCAAGAGTTGCCATTAGAGCTATTAAAACCCAAATTAAAAAAATACACGTTTTCTCTTTTAGTAACATCATTATTATTCGCAAATGAGATAACTATTGCTTTTTAATAGTTAACTCGACAAAATATTCATATTTTTCCACATGAACGTGGCTTTTGGACATCATTAATAAAAATAATATTTATTGCTCTTTCTTGCAGATATAAAAAACTGGGCAACGGTCACAGAGGTCGATTATAAAACTTGTTATATCACACGTTGGTTTCTCTCGAAATGAATGTGTTTTATGACAATTTTGAGGGAAACTGCATTGAGTAAATGCAAACCATCAATAAAAGCTCGTCGCACTTGACCCAATAAAATCGCATATGTTATATAACGTATAAATGGATTATTCGCCGCATTATTCACGGCCTTGCAAAGAAACCACTGCACATCACATTCTCAATATCATATTCATTAAACGATGATTTATCAGACCAATAATAATTTTTATGAATAATAGCAATTAACGCAAATCATCATTCAAAAATCGGTAACAAATTGTTGCATGTGCAGACAATTGAAGGTAATGAAAGACACATGCACCTCTAAATTGTACTTATATCATGTTCAGAAGTATTGAAGTGACGGTCACTCCATTTTAATGTTAATAAATTGGCAGCCTTGTTCGATTTCCGGAGGCCACCAACTCTATTTCCGATTTAATTAAAATTTAAAAAATTGCAGTCGAACCATGTGTCGGAGTGATATAAATCAAAATTCAAACTCTTCATGAAAATGTATGTTAAATTCGGCTGAATTGGTGAACAAAAAGAAAGTTTTTAACTGTTTCGATGAATTTTAGAATTTCATTTGTAAGCTCATTATTTAAATTATAGCTTGTTTACAATTGTTTTCAATTTGGGAAAATTTTTGACTTTTATGTATGAAATCGTGTGGACGTTACAGGCATGATGAACTTATCCACTTAGAAGGACTATAAAAAGATGAAACTGTTAATGAATATGTATAATGTGTGGGGATTCTAGCAAAAAATTGGATTTATTTTGAAATTTCGCTGAAGCAATCATTTGTCGTTAACAACAAGAACAAATAACCTTTCATCGAGTGTTTAAAGAGAAGTGTCTAGCAAATGTAATACTGAACAGCAAGCAGGCATCCCAATTAAATTTTTGCCAGAAATAGGGTCAAGATTATCCACTTTGTCCGATTCGTTTCATATTTATCATTAGCTACGTTTTTTTTTCATTCCTACATTTGATTTTAAGACACGTCACTCTGGTGATGTTGCGTAATGTGTGCAGACACAATAAACATGAAACCGATCGTGAATAAAAAAATAATTGAGTTGTACATAATTATTGTAATTTAACATGCAATTAATTATTGTTAAGTTACGTATTTCTAAATGTGAACATTTCTGTTTTCGTAATCGGCAGATTTTGCTAGGACTGGAATATCCAGATACTCCTTTCGAACAGTAATTTCCACCTCGCCACATGTAAAAACTTTTCATGCCTATTAATTTTAATTAAGTCGCACTGTAATGCCAATTAAGCCCGCCGTAATTTCCATTAATTTTTAATCTTACAAAGTATAACGAATTAAATTCGACCGTACTTAATGATATATGGAATAAATTTTATAGCTGCTGATTCCAGACGTTTAATAGTGGTGGTTTTTACAGTAATTACAGCACACTTCGTCAGTTTCTTGTGTTCGTCAAAATCGCCACTGTGGAAGACAATTTCAGCATTAGTAGAGAACCTTGAAAGGGTCAAGCATCGTCGAACGAAGTAGGCCAAGTAAACCTTGTTTGATTATTTAAATTTTAAATAATTTTAACAATCAACAATAAGATCTTCTGCTAATTTATGCGTTGCTGATTAATCGATCAGTCAGTGCCTTTTGAATGGTTTGTTATTGGTTCGTTTGCTTTCACTCTAATTCTCATTGGTTAACGTATCGAGACATTTAAAATAATATATTATTACCACAATTTACACCGATTTTTAAAAAATCTCGCAATCTGTGTCAGAGAGGTAAAGATTTATTAATGTCGCACGAATGTTCAACGTATTTCGTAACAATTATTGGTTTTCTTGAACTGCATTGTGAGTTAAACTGGAGCAAAAAGTTCACTTTAATATGATTTTTAAAAATATTTTAATTAATTTCAATTGTTATTAAACCCATTTAAAACAATCTTGATCAATTATACTAGATACATATTTTAGATTAGAATAAAGTAACATAATCACTGCCCCTATAATTGTCGGTTATCTGACAAACAAATAAAAATTAAATTAGGTAAATCAATAAAGCTCGCTGATCCATTAAGCATTTTATTCTTTTTGAAATACTTTTTATATTTATTTAAGTAATGCGAATATTTAACTAAAATTAAAAAACTACTTCAAGTTTTTTTTAATCTAAATTAATCTGTGGGTTCTATTGTTTCTATTTTAAATTTTGCTTAAAAAGACGGTATTTGTCTTATTACAGATGCAATATTTATAACCACGCAAATTTGTATAACTTTACTCTTTGTTATCGTGTACTTTGGAATCTACGAAATAAATTGCTCATTTTTGCTCATCATCTTCTCCGAACCAACTCAATCATTTGCTCTAACACCTTTCCATTTATAATGATCCCAACATCATTTACTTCCTTCTCCTTTTCAGTCAATATAACTTCTGTTCTTTATTTTTCGATTCATTTTTACGACCATACCTTGGGGCATTTGCTCCGATTTTACAACCAATACATCATCAGTACAGAGGAGAACATTCACCAAGGTTTTCCTTAATTTTATGCCTTCCTTTGCAAAACCACTCTCTTTTATACATCTGGCCATAAAAATGTTGAATTGTTGAACAACCATGGCAACATTACAGATCCTTGGTTCACAGCTTGATTTGTTTATTATTCCCCTCCCTAACACTGAATGAATATAGTGTGAGAGAATATATTTTGAAATTATTATTATTTATGACAAAAACAAAAACAAATTTAAAGTTATGCACATACTTTTACAATTTAGTTTAAATAAGTAAAATTGACATAATTTAAAGGAACACTTAAGATTTATGTCCAACAGTTTCTCACTGAGTGTTGCACAACAGAAACAGGTACAAAAAGTAATTTGGCCACTATACAATTCCAATAAATAAAGTACAAAAGTAAGTTCTTTGTATAATCAAATCAACAGCAACATTTTTGTTTTGTAACCTTTCTTCTTTTCCGTCTACAGTTTCTTAATTTCTTCTTTTTTTTTTTAAATGTGTTTTCAACCAAATGATCAAGATCTATTATTAAACTGATTATTTTACAATAAGACAATTATCAACTCCCTATTTATATGATATCAAAATCGTATTGAAAAAATGCCTTTGTTTCCTTTAACTTCTAAAGAAATTATTCTGACTGCTAGTATATTTAAAATAGACCCACGGAAGACTATGAACATCATAAAGTATTACTAACAGACTTTAGAAGAGATACAGAGGGATTGGTGGTGTACGATACAGATAAAAGACGACCGATGCCTTAGAACAAATGTTAGAAAAAATCCAACTATTGGGACTAATGACCTAAAATGAAAACTGTAGAACGCTACTGAAGCACCACCATTTTTTAGAACAATAGAAACTAGGTTTAAGAGTCTGCACGCTTTTGAGAAAAGTCCCATTAACTGTTCAACATGAGAAGGCAAGACTGGAGTGGGAGAACAAGAGGCAGTATGCGAAGAATTGTAATTTGGTTTACATAACGATTTTAGAAGAATTCGTGTGTGGAGGACTAACATCACTCCAAGACATCGCCGTTACATTCAGGAAATACACCATTTTAACGGAAAGTCCATTATGGTTTTAAGTGGAATGTCACTGAGACGACGGACGCCACTGTACTTTTACATAAACCACTACGACCGGTGGCATACACAGAGATGTGATCATAATTAACGTTTTTACATCTACAACAAATAGTTCAGGTCCGGAATTCCACTTTTTTACGATAATGCTAGATCACATCACGCTGCGAGCTATCGCAGAACAGTTTCTTTTACCAGCGAGATCTCCAGAGCTCAGTCCGATTGAATACATATGGGATGCACTTGATGGTGTCCTAAATTTATACACTGCAGTCAAAATTTCTTTTTTTAGTTAGTCCGAAGGGACAGCAATTTTTATCAAATAACCTTCGTTATTATTATTATTTTTTGTTTTTAATGAACAATTTTAATTTTTTATATGTATGTACTATTTTATCCAGTTTTCAAACTTTTTTAAAAATTTACCATTCAAATTCGAGAAACTAATTCATCAGATGGCTGTAATATTTCTTTGCAAAATTAAAAAAGACAATACACCGGCAAATGAAAAGACACATTTCAAAAACGTTATAACTGAAAATCCAAAAATTTTCTTCATAATAACCCGTGTTTTTCCGGCACTGATAGTCAACTTTATATTTTTAGAAACATAGTTTGTTCTTATGAGTGTGAACAACTATGTTAACATAGTTTAATGAAGTTCTGGGGAAACACATTTACCGATTTTTTGAGCGGGCAGTTGACTTCAAGAAGTTATCCTTCACTATAGCAATGCTACCATCAGTCGATAACCGATAACCAGTATCGATATCATTGCAGCTCTAATTTTTGTAAAATATGCACATGCTCTTAATTCAAGTTGTCTAGATTTTCATTAATGGAAAGGTAATATATTCAATGAAATCACGTCTGTGGTTCGCGACTTGGAGTTGATTCGGTTCACAAATCGTGGCGATTTAAATGACTGATAATTCACCGTAAATAAATATTCTGATACCTGCTCGAAAATATTCGGCTAAAACGCATGCGGTTAAAAATTCTGCCAAGGCCGTCGAACAATATGCCATCACCCTACACATTTAATAATGTTAATTGAGACGCAACTTCTGCACGGGTGTCAATGACTCGGTTTGAGGTGTGGGTCTAATTTGAGAGCGAGGTTGAAATCAACAAGAGCCCAACCCATGACGGGTCAGTAACAGCGATTGTGGTGCTTAAACAAACCACTACCACGCCGTCTGCGGGGCCAACCGGATCAAGGAGACCAAGAAGGGACCGGCACCTCCACCAAGGATGACACGCTGCAATGTCATCTTCACTGACAACCACTGCTGTACCTCCAGGAAAGACACGAAAACGAAAAACTCACATAACGCCAACTCTGCAGTAACACAGCCCAAACACCTCTACGATCTCGCGCCTGTGCTAGTAATAACAGTAATTTGCAAAATTTCGCACGATGAAAGGACGAAAACGTAATTGTTGCCAGTAATATTCGATTACCAAAATTCAAGGACCGCGTTCCAAATTGTTCTCAAATTGCATCACTTCGGGTAGGTTCACCACATGCGAGTGACATTAGACATTAATTGGGTTTCGTTTCCACGCACTGGACTGCCCACAAATTGCATCAGAAGAATTCTTTGGTGGTGTACCCGATCGAGGCGGCCGGATATGCGAATGTTTCAGTTCGCGTGGTGTCTTCATTTGGTAATTATCGTCTGGGGCCTTATTAGATGCGGCCGAGTAACGACCGACTGTGGTCAGTTTAGCGAGACGCATAATTAAATCTCCAAGTGCAATGCATCCAAGCGAGGAATCAAGTTCGAGGCGAAATTCCACACTAACACCTCCATAACACTGTCATATTTCTTGCCAGTTTCCGTAAATATCACTCTTGCACTTGACATTGCTTTGTTCTTAATCCATCCGTATTAATTGGGGAATTAAGCGGCGTGGTCGTTAAAATTAAACGGTTACACAACCCCAAGCACAATCAGCAGATTTCTGGCTTACGTAACGAAATATTTGGGTTTGTAATTGGTTAAGTAACGACTGAGCGGCTTCGGCTGCGGATTATGAGGCCATATCGTAGGGCTAAGCCCTAATCCCCGTATCACTTACTGCAGGCTAGAAATGTTTGTTTTTCTATACTAACCGAGAACAATATAAGCTAAGAAAAAATGTGAAAGGTAATCATCAAACAATGGCGACACCAATTTTATTATTAATTGTTCCTTTTCATCACATGTCCTCCGTTAACATTGTGCAAATATTTTAGAACAAGCTAATTTTAGAACATTGAATGGCTCGGTAAAAATGATATTAAATTTAAAATTTAATTTTGTTCCATTGGTAATCAAAGGTGTTTTCTTCAGTTTTTTGCATTTCTGAGGTAAACATTTCTCATTCATAGGAAATTTAAATTGTTATTCGTGACTATCTCATGAAAACTGGGAGTTAATCTTATTTTGTAGTTAATAACAATTTTATCAGATAATTGCTCCAATCCAGTTCTTATACTATAGCCGCTCCAATCTCCATATGTGGCTCTAATCGATTTTTTGTCTGCGCAACTGATCAAGATTTGCTTTATGTAATATATCATAATATGTTTCGACCAATAAATACATGAAAGAAAATTATTATAAACTGTTTCAAAGGACACAACATTATCTTTCCTTTTTAATTGCTAATGTAAGTTTTTTCTTATTTTTAACTGAATGATGCTTTTTATCTTTTACGTTTTCATAGTCTTCTATAACATTTGAAGTTAATTTTTCTCAAAAATTATGTATTTAGCGGCGTACATAATTAAAATGTGTTGACTTTTTATTATTATAAATGCACTAAGCTATACTATTATAAACCAAATATTCTTTTTGGTTCGGCTGGAACATTTTTTCAAGTAATACTTTATGAATTCTTTTGTTTTGATAGATCTATTCTAATTCTCCTTATGAGAATGTCAATTTTTTTCTCACTTTCACTTGTTCTTTTTTTTGTAAGAAATCTTGTGGAATCTTGTAGAACTTTTTCGAAAATTTAAGATCCAAACATTAGAAATTGATTTTTTTAAGCAATTCTATGTTGTCCGAGAGATGTTTTCATAGCCGATTCGTAATATTGTTATGAATATTAAGAAATACAAAATAAATAAAGAAGTCGTGTAACACGTTTTAATAAACATTTCAACACTTTTCAAGAAGTTGTTGCTATTTAACTATGCATTGATTGAAAAATGTTATACTTCCTTATTAGTTAATCATTTTCTTAGTAAAATGGTTTCTGAAATTAAAACAGAAACATTTTCAAAAATCACTAATGTTAACGGAAGGCATGAAAATGGGTAAAATTACACACAGTTGTAGCAGCAGCATTAAATAAATTATAAACACATTCAGTCAGAATCAGGTATAAATGTTAGCCTCGTATAGTAAATGTTTGTAATATACAGAGTGATTATTAATGTTCGCCTTCCTGCATTCAAATTTATTTTTGTTATAGTAACCATTTTGACAAATAACACTGCCGTGAAACAAAAATTTAATTTAATTATTTTAGTATGGCATCTGATTTTCATGTAAGATTTAGGCATTTTTGTTTGTAACACGATGTACGAAAGAGTTTTGACAGCTGTTAAAAAGAAAAGTATAACGCAAGCCACTATCATAACGTCAACTATAAACAGAATATTAAAAAAGCAGCACAAATTAGTAGATGTTTGGAAGAAGATATGTGGCAGGTTTAATCGTTAATGATCACTCTTCAATCGCAATGCAAGAAGTCAATTAAAATTTATGAAGAAATTGAGTTCAGATATTTAAATTTATTCATAAAACGGTGAGAAATATTGAAGTTGGGGTTTAACAGGTTTATACATTCAGAATTCACTGATAAATTTCAAAATCAAGAAACAAATAGACATAGAGACAGGATAAAAATGATAGGAAGCATTTTTTTATGGTTCATCTGGAACTGATAATAAACTTTTTTTATATCACCTTCTAATTCATCTTTGTGTATTCCTGATAGATTTAATAAACTCTCACTACAATAATTATGCATATCACTTTATTATGGGGTAAATGCTGATGCAATAACTATCAATATTTTGTTCGTAATTGGTAGACGTGTAATTAAAGTTATTAAAAGGTACAAAAACAGGTTCTAAAATAGATGTCTGCCGCATTTATAATCCATTATAAAAAGACTTATTAATGCAGCGATGCATAGACGATTACTCTGCAGACGTCAGAATTGTATTTTATTTTAATATCTTATTATACTAAAATATTCCAGAGTTTTTAGGTATTAAACTACAAATGAAATGAGGATGGTCGTTAAAACCGATGATTCATTATAAATTTGAATTTGTGGTTTCTGTTGAATGAATAGACCTTACCTGAAAAACGAATAAACAAAATTCGAAGTTGTTCCTAAAAATTTTACTTTTTTTTTTGTTTTGCTGTTCTCAACAACGTTACTTTTCTTTAGGTATGGCAATTTGTCGGTAATATTAACCTTTCTCTTCAGCTTTCTTTCACCTTTATTTTAGTAAATTGCTACACAGATCTCAATTTAAGAAACTTTTTTTTTTGAATAATTTGTCATTTCAAATATGCATACATATCTAGGTATATTTAATATTTATATACTTAGAGCTATAAATAATAATTTTAATGGCACTATACGCGGCCATAACATTTATTATTCAATTTTACTACACTGAAACATCGTCAACAAAGAGTATTTTCTAATGTTTAATCTGTTTTATGTTCTATTTATTATTTTTTTCATTTCTCATTTTAAGAAATCTTGGGTGTTAGCAATGTTTCTATAAATCATGCACCTTAAAACTGTCATTTATTACAGAAATATTAACGGCTCATTAAAAAAACTGACTACGTAATATGCAAATTATATTAAAATTTGTTAGTGTAAAGTAATTTTTGACAAATGATTCATAATAAATTATCTTAAAAAAATGTGACGAGATTCGCTACTTTTACATTTTAACTATATATTTTAATTTCTATCAGTTTACAGTATATGGTTAAATTAGTTAATGTTGCATTGAATCACCAAAGGAATAAAAAATGATGAAAGCAAATCCACAATTTGGGAAAAATCGTTATTTTTTTAAATTTTCGCTCCTATAGTTCATTCATTCTGTGTTTGTGTTAATATGTACTTCAACTTTTTCTTATGAGAGTTGTAATGTTACAGAACTGAAGAAAAATTTAAGTTTTAATATAATAATTAAAAACGAAATCGTATAAAATTTTGACTTTTAATGTTGCAAAACTTATTAAAAAAGTTAAATGCTGTAATCAAATCCAAATTACTAAAACAAATGGTATAATTGTGTTAATGTGAACATGTTTTATTAAATCGAGAGTTTAAGCAATTACTGCAGAGAGTATCTGAATTTCTATCTTTTCTGAACTACAAAACATGTTTATTGTTTATATTTTCCAAATGTGTTTTTTTTTAGTTTTGTTATGCTTATTTACTTATTAGTGCAGTAATAAATCTATAACGTCATACTAGTTGAAACAACAAAAAAACATGTTTTACAAAATATTTTTTCGCTTTACCTTGACACGAGTACCTAAACTAGAAGTATTATCCGTTACTGTTTTTTAAAGCACTTTTCCTCTATGATCACAAAGGAAATGACATAAAAATAATTAGACCGCTTTGAATCAGCACTTTCTAAGGTTTTGATTGAAAAATCGCATTAACCTACAATACATACGGCTTTTGGATAATAATAACATTTCAGTACAAAAATTGGCACTATGATGATGTCTAGACACTATTTTGGTAAAATTTTATTACACAGTGGTGTAATAAATGACCTCATAAAATATTTTTAAGTATTATCAAGTGATGATTAATATAAGATGTACTAAATAAATAACGAAACTAGGTACAGACTGCAAATGTGTAAACAAGGCCTGAAACTGTTACTAAAAGCAATAAAAGTATAAAAAATACTTGCGAAAAAAATAACAACTGTTTTAACTAAATCTAACTTATAAATCATTTACAATCTTTATCATTGTTGTCCCGAAATTTATAAGAGATTGGGCAATTAATAACCTAATCTATGGATACTTAATAAATTTAACAAAATTGGATCGATTTTTAATCTCTTGCGACAGCAATGATCGCTCCACAAAAATAAAATGATAGCTATGGATCAATCACCGCAATAATTTAATAAGCAGGTGAAACTGATCAAAAGTAAGCATAACATTTTCAAAATGTAGACTTTGAATGCATTTCTTATTGCTGAACGCTACCACATTTCCTGTAGAATTAAATGAATTAAAATGTCCTGATTAAGTTGCTTCCAAGATAATGTTTGTTACACAAAGAAATTTAAGAGTAACCATAATAACCATTATTCGCAGTGGAATAGTCCGTTGAGCTATTACATTTTGCTCCGTTTATTTCTGTTGATTTTTCTCTGAAGATAACGGAGAAAATTTATTTTTACGTAACGATTCTAATACATCATGCTAAAACATGTTAATAAGTTATGATGACTAAAATAACGAAACATTAACATTACGAATGTTATGTGTATAACCCGATAATCAACAAAATTTAGCATAGAGCATGTATTAATTCTGTATGGTGGAATCTTTGAAAAACATTAAATTTTAAACATCGTAATTGATAACAGCAACGACAAAAGAAACATTTATTATTCGACAATGTATTTTTAGAAAGAGTTATTGTAAATCATAAAATAATTAAAATGACTATGTCATATTTTATATACCAGCAATTAAGATACTAATCCATCACGTTTCAACTTTATTAGACATTCTAACCTATCATGTCTTTAGTTAAGAAAACTGTTACTATGTCGTACTGCTTTTATCTTCAAAAAATTTAGTGTCTTAATCAAGATACATTAATTATTCCTCTCACGTTTAAAAAGCCATGCCACATTATGGTAGATTTTAACATTTAATATACGTAAGTGGTATGCACATACTTGATGACTAATAAAGTGATGAATTCAAATGTAGAAATTTCTGCGATACAAGTAAAAGGCGTCTATAGACAGCTCAAAATTGTATGCAAAGTATTGTATGCATATGATTTATTTTCTTAAAAATGCAATCAATAATGATGGTAATGACCTCCGCAATAACCATTTATTTTGTGCACTTACAAAAATTACTACTTTACATATTTTCCACGATGCCACAAGGTCTTGGTAGTCTCGACATTGTTATAAGAACATTAACACATAACTCTTGAAACCTTTTTTGCCTGATATGTTTTATTGCGATATTACGCCAACACACTTTTGAGAACCATTTATTACTTATGAATTATTATTAAGCATCATTCATTATCTATTGCGACCTAGCGGATAAATCTAGAAGGTCGTGTTTAGCTTTATAAAATATTTTTCAACTTGAAAGTTGAAATTGATTGAAATTAAGTTTATCTGGACATATCAAACGAAAATTTTATGACTTACGTTAAGTCTGCGAATTAATTTATAAAGGGAATCGGCATCACGTGATCACCTATATTTTGAATGCATATGTCATGAAAAATGAATTTATTTCGCATAGGCAACTATTTCTTGAAAAATATAATATTTTTAATAAATTGGTGTTATGATTGATATTTCACCTTATTCCACTTTAGATTTTTTGGGTTTCATTTAATATATAAAACACTACTGCATTAATTACATAATCACAAAAATATTTTGAATAAAACAAACTCATCCAAAATCACTGAACTTCGAGAAATTGTAAAATAAAATTTATTGATAAAATTTCAAAATAGACCTTTAAACGCATTACGTCGGGCAAATATAAAATTGACAAATAGATTGTCGAAATTTAGATAATTTAGATCACTTAAAACACAAAAAAAAACAAATTTCAAGGACGTCATAAAGACTAACACGTAACATAAAGCGTGTACAAAATTTAGTTTCCAAGATATGAAGGCATCAGGAAGCCTCAATAAATATCCAAATACTCCGTGGGATGTAGTACCTTTCCAACTTTGCCAAATTTTGTTCTATTTTGGTTGCAACTTCTTCTAATGTTTCATCAGCAAATGACAGGTTGACACTGTTTTTGCACTGGTATTATTGCAAATACGCTCGAAATAATAACAAACGTGAATATATGTATATTTCTGCATATTAAATGGTATACGAGATGCCAAAGTTTATTTTTATGATTCTACTTGTTGCATATGAGCAGCATTTTGACAAAAATGAATGTTCCAGATAAATACAAGAAACATTTGACAAGAATTCAAATTGTGTCGTTTTTATTTATATTAATCACACAAAAGCTGAAAACTCCACTAAATTTTTGAGTTTAAAACTGCTCATAAATACTTTTGGAATAAATTTGACAGGGCAAATAGAAAGTGACAAATATCCAAGTCGTTCAAATTAAAGTATTATTATTATTATTGTTAGTATCTACGTATGGAATGTGAAACAGTCAGATAGTAAAGTGATAGTGAATTTTTGTCCCATTTAAATAAATTACTTGCAATTGTGGCTGCAAATCCATATTTATAAGTCACTATATCGGGTTAACCTGAATTTAGTATCGGCTGCAAAGTTTCAATGCAACGGTAATAAATTAGACCACTTAATAGATACTCAAACCAATAGCTTATTGTACAGTACTAATACTAGTAGGTGTTTTGCAATTATTGTTGAAATTGTGGTGTGCTTAGAGTAATTGGATTGTTATGATTGACAGAATAAATTAATTACAAATTGTTAAAAACATTTTGACAGTAATTTACAGACCTCCATTCTATTCCGTTAACATTGTTCGGGAGATTTACATGTTTCTGAATGCAACTTGCCTTGTTACAACTTCCTCAGAAAAATAACGTGTACGATTTGCTTTATCCTGCAAAAATTATGTAGATCAGGTTACATACACGCTTGCGAGAATTAAAGATATACAAATCGATGTAATAAATCATTTTGATTTTTTGACTCAAGGATAATTTCGCCGACTGAATGACAGCTTCGGCTGACCCACTTAAGCGAAATATCTACATCCGGAAAGTTCATTACTGATCGAATTTTGTTTGATCGGGCCGATGTGACAAGAACTTTTACCATTCAGACTTCAAAACCCGAACGTTTACTTAATAATACAACGTTTTTCGGGGTTAACGACTAATGAAAATCTGGAAACTCTGAACCAGAAAATTATACACCAAGCGCTTCTGCTCACTCATTTTGAACATCTTGAGGTTGAAATTTCGACGCTAAAGCGTTTTTAATTACTAGAATCATCTTTTTTGATGTGCTCTACTTTTTTTTTGATCATTTTAATCTAATGACAAAATTTAGAATGAAGAGAGAGAACGTATTTGAAAGTATTATTCTAAGCATGCTCTAATAGAGAATTTCACAAAGTATGGTCGGGGAAAGTCAAGTCCATCGTCCGTTTGACAGGTCAACCAACTAAAAGAATGACGAAAACAGCTCCTCTTAGAAAGAAATTTTGCGTCTCTGAATTTTGTTCATAATAAAAACTCATCATAAGAGTTTTGTTGTTATCTAACCTTAAAAGAAATTAGAGCGAAATTGAAGTAACACTTTTTAATTTATCCATCACGGTTGCATTAATTACCTATTCCTTTTACGCACATATCTCTAATTTTTCTGAATAACTATTTCCCTAATTGGGGAATTTGCAAAATTAAATTCATATGGGTGATGAATAAAGTGAAATCACCTGTTATGACTTGCTAATTGAACAATTTTGCTCATGTTTAATGAAAAGACTTGTTAAAAATTACAACAATCATCATTATGTTTCGACGTCAAAACAATTCACGGTAAAAATCTACTTCTGCAAACATACTTCTTCAATTTTTGTCGCGTGATTTAAATAATTCTTCATAAAATCCAAGAAGAGTCAGACTTTCTACAAATTCATGGTTTGGAACAGTTTTAATGGCAAATTCAGGAATAACTGGTGCAATTATTTTTAATGACTTAAGTACTAGGTACTGAATCTGCAGAGCTTCCTCTTCTCTCATCTTACCACAAAGTTAATTTATTAATTAATTTTTATTTCATACATAAACCGGACATTATAGCAATACAGAAAATAAATGTTAATGTCATTTCTACTTAAATTGGAAGTAAGAAAAGGTCAAGCGTTGTCAATGTAACGATGAGAAAAATTGGTAGTTCTTGAACTTGGGAGTTTGACAGATAAATCAAGAACGCCCATGAAAACAAGAACACCTTACATATAACAAAATTCACAATTATTTAATATTTATATTTTTAAATTAACATAAAGATTATTATTTTTTAGTTTTTTGTTTTCTTTGCATTTTAAATTTAGATTATAAAATTTTCGAAATGTTATAATTTTATAATAGAAATAACAGTTGATATTGCTTTGGTACTCACATCCAATTTCGTTTTGTTTGGTCAAGTACAGTTTCATTGCGGAATTTCTGCAAATTCTAGCTAAATGGACTAGTATACAGTACTTCGAAGGAGTGGCGCTCTCAGTGGCAAATTTTATAAAAACAGAAATTGTTTAAATATAAATACTTAACTACACTAAAGTACACAAACTTCCGTTTTGATTAGTTACGCAGTTTCGGAAACAATGAGAGACCAAAAAGTAGCATCATCAGATCGATTACTAATTATTAATTACAATATTTTGATTAACGGATATTTTGCTGCTAATATTTTAAAATCTTAACTTGCATTTTTAAAATATTACTTTAAAGATATGCAGTGAATTTTTAAAAATAAATGATCTTTGCTTCACACTGAGGAGCAAAAAATAAAGGTGTTTTTTCAGGTCGAGTTCAGTTTTCAAATCACTTGCATATTTTGAAATTTATTATTCATAAAATTTAAAACAACCATCTAATTTATCTTTGAATATCCGTTCTCAAAATTTTTAGTTTTGAAAAATCTACCGTGACTTCCAAACCTGCATACATCTATTTCCTTCCAAACACATTTTTTTTCCTAATTATCTTACAACAATGCGTTATTACTAATTACTTTAATATCTCATACTTTTGGTCGTTATTTGAAGTTTATGTTAACATTAAAAAAGCCATGAAATCGGTCTTTCGATATGTAATAAGTCCATAGTACCTAAATAAAGATTTTACTAGCGTGATTCATCTTAAAAATCGCACCTGTATATGCACAATTGATCATTTTATACAGGTAGTTTTATAAGCCGACAAAATCGTTTTAATTATTTACTAATTGTAGTGTTTAGCTTCGTAAAACTCAATGTCCAGACTCCAAAGTTTTATTTAATATTTGTCTCTGAATTCTAACTATGACGCAAAATTCCATTTTAATTAAAATGATAGTGTAAACGGCTAAAAGATTAGTGACGTCATTGAAATAAGTAAAAAATGCACGATAAACTTTTTTTACTATTTCCTAGATCATTTTCTCAGTATCAGTAATACTTGTTACTTAATAACAGACAAAATTTTAATTTTAGTTACATTTATTTGCTTTAACTTGATTTAATTTATGACTATTTAATAACCAAAAATTGTTTTCAAAAACAACCGCCGTGTTTAATTTTATTAAATTTATTTTTTCGTCCGTTACCTTGAGCGTGGTTCATGAAAATCATATTTAGGGTATATCCGCTCTGGGAAATTTTGAAAAATAATTTTTCTAAATATTGCCCTTATTTGATTTCTAAAAACGGGCAAAAAATTATTTAGAATGGGTTACGATTCCCGTTAAATAAACAAATTTTTCATATAAAAAGCCTCCCAAAAATCTGCACATCTGAGTATCACCAAGTACAGAAATTCGATCTACTAATACATATTTCTAACTTCATAAAAACTTAAGTAGGATAACCTGTCACCCACCGAAAATGGCCACTTTAAATTAATTTATTGTTTTTCCATGACTAAACATCAAACGACTAATATTTTCTTTTGTATTCATTTTTGTACCGACAAAAAATTGTAGCAAACATTCCGATTACTCACTCTGAGTGGAAGAGAAAGTTCAAGATCAAAATAAGTTTGACATTTCATTAAGATGATTTTAAAAGTTCTTTTGTTTTTGAGAGTGAAAAGTACTTACAGTTAGTTATTTCTGATACTTTTATAACAAAAAAAAAGAACAAATACAGTTTTTAAACAAACATAACAGAGCACAGAGTCTATGACATAGAAATTTTTCTCTTATGCGCCTAATTTATAACAATCGAAGCGGGTAATTGTTATGATAATGGTTATATAACGACATTTTAATGGAATCACAGCCTCGATCGTTATTATCCTGTAATTGTGCAAATAACAGAATAGAATACCGTACCGAATTAACAAAATTTAATGTTTTGGTTTAATTGTAGAATTCCACCTAATATCCTACAGGCGTCGCTTATTACTATAATAGAATTAAAGTAGAAAGTGTTACGTCAGACTTTATATCCGTTTAATCAAGCATAATGGCGAAAAGTCATTGGAAATTTGATCAAATGCAGGCCTTAGCCGGTATGTTTTCTTACATAACGAGTATTAATCATAATGTGAAAGAATACGGTTCATTCACCCATCTTATTCAATCGCATTTTTTAATTTATTCAAATCGAAATTATGCAAAAATACGTACTTGACAGTATCTATAAGGATTATGTAAATATACGGAAAAAAAATAACTTTATCATTGCACAAATAAAGGGCTTAGGCTGGCGCGATATCAGAAAATCCCTTTTATAACCCACGTTAACTGTAAACAAGTAGGGCAAACATGGAAAATATTATTGGGCACACTCTGATGGTGTGAGTAAATGGCCTTATAAAACATCAATCAAGGTTTTTCGCTAAATCAAGGAGTAGGTATGACTAATCCGATAGCACACGTAACAGCGCTAGACCCTGAGGATGACTATCGGGAACAATAATAACAGGTGACTAATATTTTCGGACGACAATTAATACATACGTATGTGCAGACCGACTTTCTGGTCCTTCGAAGCTCCAGGTCCGCTCCCGCAGGTGTCTGTTGGCACTACTTGTTACGATAGGTCAGGTTCTCGGCCATGACACGAGAAGAGGTTTCACCTCTCATGGAGTTGACCCTGCACGTTGAGGTGGGGCGACATCGCCTATAAAGTCGAGATCACGCCGCCGCGACTCTAGTAGTACGCTGAAAGCTAGGTCATAAAACAGGTGTGTTGTGGCAGTAGCAAACCCGATCACCACGTGTGACCTACATTCACACGACATACTATCACAGTGTACATTTCGATGTGAAAGTGCCTTAAAAAAGAAAGAAGACTGACCGATCAACCAGCGAACTTGCAGAAGCACATTCAAGTGATAAATTGTGATATTAGTTTACTAAGTGACTTAAGTAAGAATGCCGGCGCCGGTTCAAGAAACTGTCAACGAGCAGGAGCTGATGGAGAAGAACGAGGCCGACCAAGTGGGAACCTTGTCGTTCTCGCCGCCGCCTTCCAAGCTGCTGGAGACGAGAGACAGCATCTCTTCGATCGACAGCGACGTCTCTCTGTCGTTCGATCGGAGTCCCGTTACCGAAGAAAACCCCGCCGAGGCGGAGGACGAGGGCGCTCACATGGCCGATCTTTCCGACAGCGCCTCCGACACGGGCTCCGCGGGAGGCGGCAAGGATTCCGGATGCGAAGTCACCCCAGAAGTGACGGAACCGCCGTTCCAACCCCCTTCGGATGAGCAGGCGGACAAGATAGTGCAACAAGTGGAATTCTACTTTTCCGACGCCAACATCACCAAGGATGCTTTCCTGCTGAAGCACGTCAAGAGGAATAAAGAGGGTTACGTCAGTTTGAAGCTGATTTCGAGCTTCAAGAGGGTTAAACACCTGACGAAGGACTGGAGGGTGGTGGCGCACGCCCTGTCGCGGTCGACGAAATTGGAAATCAACGAGGCTGGCACGAAATTAAGACGTTTGGATCCGCTGCCACAATACGACGAAACCACGCCTTCACGCACTGTCGTCGCTGTCCACATGCCCATCGACAAACCCACCATCGAGAACGTTGCTGAATTGTTCAAAGTTTGCGGAGAAATCGCCCTGATTCGCATCTTGCGACCTGGCAATCCGATACCTGCCGATGTGCGACAGTTCATCAACAAAAATCCTTCTTTGGCCGGGATCGTTTGTGCCCTGGTTGAATTCGTCGCCTCCGAGTCTGCCAGGAACGCGATCCAGTTGCAGCACACCTTGGGCGAACCTATGAAGGTTTACGAACTGAACAACGTCCCTCATCCCGAACGCAAGAAGAAGGCTAACAACAAGAAGACCAATAACAATAACAACAACAACAATCATAACAACAACAACAACAACAACAAAACCTTCTCTGATACGGATTACATAAGTTCTTGCCAAAGCGGCTCTGAGGCCGAAGATATGAAAAACCGCGCGAGGCTCCGAAGGGGTTCTTCGGCCCACTTCCCCTCGAGATACATAGAACCGGCGGCGTGGCTGCAGCGCCGTCTTTCAGCCTCCAGTACTGAGGCCAACTTCATTTACATGCCGAGACGTCTGAGCTACAGCAGCCGCGATTCGAGCGACTCGAGTTTGTTCCTGCCGCGCAGGATGAGCGCTTGCAGCCTTTCAGGATCCGAAAACAATTACAACAGGCGCTTGTCCTCCACGAGCCAGTCCTCCGATTACAGCAATCCCAGGTCCAGGAGCAACAGCGCCGCTTTTCAGAACGGGGAGAACGTCGTCAGGATGCCTCGCGGGCCTGACGGCTCCAAAGGATTCAGACAGAGACCCTTGACTGCAATAGCTCAGTGAGGAGAGGATGTAATTTCACGATGGAGCCTTGATGCTGAACTTTTACTTGCCCAACGGCGAAAAAAGAGGAGTGGGACTTGTTTTCATATATTTTTTTTGATTATGGGGAAAACTGTTTTTTGCATCTTCTTATGATGGTTTTCGAACCTTGAAGGAATGAATGAAATTTGACTCAGCGCGTGCATTATTCAGAACGCGACCCACTTACTTTTTATTAATTCTAGATTGGACTTTCACCCAAATGCGGTTTGTATTATAATAATTATTACCATTATTGAAAAATGTAGAAATTTCTACTTAATTGGAAATAATTTGTTACGCTTTTTAATTTGTGGAAAACGAGTGGATTCCACTCAAAAGCACGAAAATTCTGCATTATTGGATCGATTTTTGCCGCATCACATTATAGTTAACATACCTTAATAATTGGCTTACTTTCTACTTGTATTAATTAAGTTAATTATAGATTTAACGCTTCATTTTCTATTCTTATTCTATTGTTTTGTTTTAAAAACATTAAATGCCGCTATTATTTAAGTAAAAATAGTTGTTAATAAGTTATAAGTTGTGAATTTTAAAGTTGTTGTATTCTATTATATGTCAGCCTTGTGTAATTTTTATATGAAATAATTGTTTACTATTATTCATTTTCTAGTGGTTTATGTTGTTTGTATGTAATCTATAAGCAATTTTCTCTTCTAGTATTAATTTCTAACTGCTAAGTATGTAAATTTCATTTTGTAAATAATTGCATTGTATTTATTATTTTCTTATTTATTTCGATTATTGTTTACTGTAATAGCGAAATTGTTTTGATTATGAGCGTTTTATTATTTATTTATTTTGTTGTCTATTATTAATTATAATACATTTTTTTGGGAGAAAATCACATTGTCTTATCTATGTGCCCAGATACCTTATAAGTTAAACCAAATGCAATAAATTAGAAAAATACAGAATACTCTTACATAAGGTCAAATCTTCCCTAAATATTTCTGAAAAAATAATCATCTTCAGATATTTCTACTCACATTTCAAAATTTCTAATTTTTTCCTTATAAAATATTCTAAACGTCTTTTCTCTATTATTGTTTTTTTTAATCAATAAAACTCTCCGAGGAAAACGGAATTTCTAGAATGTTCCGGTGAAAGCACAGTCGGAGTTCAAAAAGATTTTATTTTAGTTGTTGCATTTACGCTATGTTGATAAAAAAAACAATAAAATGATTAAAGTACACATTTAATTTTCAGAGTGCAAAAATGATCGAATAAATAATGGTTTAGCAAACAACAATTATTAAAGATTCCATTTTTTTCTTTCTTATAACGGAATATATTAATGTGATTATTTTGTACGCCATTTTAATTAGATTTCTTTCTACCCACGTGAAATCCCAGGCTCTCGTGTTATCACATCTCATTAATTAATTAAAGTTTTATAAAATTGATTTTTAAACGGTAACTTTTTTATAATTAATCTTCGCGGAGTCACTTGTTATGAACAATTAAATATTACAGGCGGAATATTTTGAAATTCAGATGAAGTTAAAACAATTTTAAGCTAATATTAACAACAAAAATTAGCAATAAAATCACATTTGTTTCCGCAATTATTTGATAATAATAATTATTAAATAATTAATTATTTCAGCTACAAGTATGGTAGACATGTCTCTGATTAATAAAATGAACGTCTTAGATGTAAAAAAATAATTCTTGAAATTCAAAATATACCACTATCAAAAAATTTCTTATACGGCGAAATGTCGGTAATTACACTGGATTAAAATTATACTATCACTTAATAGGAATATCCGGATAACGGCCGTATCGGGTGGTGGTGGGTTTAAAGATAATAATAATGATAGAAATGAAATTCGACCAAGCTATTGAGCCACTGCCTAGTAATAGATTAGTGATAATGATCACAATAATTATACTAACAAGCATGTTAGTTGGTTATTATAACAATAACAACTTTATTTAAAAGCATCAATACAAAATTTACAGTCAGGTCTGACTAAGGCTCGTTAACAACACAATGCAATCAGAATAAAATTTTTAATCATGATTTGTTAAAATTTTTCGAAGCTGTGGGCCTTTATGACATCATTACGTTACATTACCAACAATTAAGCATGACTTAAGTATTTTAAGCTAACTGCAACATTGCTTTTATCATAATATTAATTGACAAAAATAATATAATGTAATATAGATTGTAATATAAATGTAATGTAGATTGGTCGTCTATGGAGAAAACTTAGAAGTATCACCTTGCTACATTCATTNNGATCTATCCATGCCAAAATTTAAAACAGTAATTTTCAAAAATCATTCACCTATAACATCATTAAATTATATAATTCCGTAGACATTTTTAGGGAAAATCTGAAAAATGAAAATGAAATGAAAAATTATTTAAGAAATCTATAATTATTTCACTTTCTTTTTGCTTGTACTGTGCTGTTATCATGTATTCGCATATTGGATTTTTTGTTTTGTTTATTTATTTTGTTAGAATATTTCAAGTTG
>QDEB01021013.1:0-12291 GCA_004193795.1 Asbolus verrucosus | reverse complement strand
TAGGTGCAGATTCTGCACCCAGATCAAATAAATTAAATCACTTTCAAAGATCCACACAAATCAAAAATCCACCGAGTTTAAAGATCCACACGTTCCGACTTGCAGGCTTTTATACACAGATTTAAATGCAAAAAATCAAGCGGTGGGTGCAGCCTTGTTAAAAATGGAAATTTAGCCTTAATAAATATTGTCTTACTACGAATAAAAAGTGGGAAGGTTTACAGTAAATTTAGTCATGAATCACGATTTTTTGAATGTAGTATAATTTTTGCACCCTCGTGTAGTGAAAGTGTGATAAAGAAAATCTCATAAGAACGTCTCTATTCTTCTTGCAGATGACGTAAGATTTTAACGGTGTGTAGACCAACTTATTGTCATTATAGAGAAAAAATTCCACGCCGAGAATAATGATAGGGATTAAAGTGAATGTGCCGAATGTAATGCATTAATCGATTATTTTAGGGATCCAAATGCGTGTAATGACAGGTGCGTCTGTTGATTCATCTGTTCCGTTTGATATTAGTAAATGTGATAGCAAATCGCAGGTGTGACCAAAAGCAAAGCAATTTCGTTACAGATAACATGATATATTCTCACAGAAGGTACATGAACTCTCTTATAATAAGATAATTGATGTTGGGGTATTTAATTAAGGAGTGGCTTTTAGTGGAACAGTTCAGTACACTATATGCCGTAAGAAATCGCGTGTCGTCAAGAAACGGTCAAGCTTTACTTCAGCAAGGTTGACATCTCTAAATTTCTACGTTTACTTTAAATTGTTTGGACTTTGTTCGTTACTTCATAAATTAGGTTCAGCCCTGAAGTTTCTTCGTACTTTTCTGACTTGCATCGTAAGCTCCAAAAAAGAGATATAAGGAACGTTGAGAACTATCAGAATTCGTCAGAGTAAAAACGTGCTGAATTCTTTTTTGTGAGGCGTTGTTTGTTTATTTAAAATTTCGTAACTAAATTAAATTTGTGAAAAAACACGGCCGAGTCGAAAGTTTATTAAAACATCTCTCCCCTGGGCCTTGAAATTATAACGTCTGCCATTCATGCCATACATTCCAATGCCATATGATACTTTTCAGTATGTCGTATGGCATCTTGCAAATTGTATTGCTGCAAAGTTACTATTGAATAAAAGTTGGAACGTGTCATCTGGCGCATGTGTCTGACAAGACAGCGAAATTCAATGCGGAATGAGAAAAATGTAGATATGTTAAATAAAGAGACACTAAAGCACAAAAAAAATGGGACACACTTTTTAAATACATTTTAAAACAAGGTTTCGTCTTCAATAAAATATTTCCAGTACTCATTCACGTACCATTTAATGGATGAAATGTAATTAAGCTTTCAACGAGATTAAAAATTTCAAACAATAATTATCCTTTTTTTCACACAAACTTGAAATTATTATTATATAATGAAATTATACTGAAATTTAATAACGAAGCGATAATCAAATCAGCTTGACTCATTCAATTAAGTTTAGAAGCTGCAAATAAAAAGGCAACTTGTAAAAAGTCGCCGTCTAATTACGAAGCTATTTCCTCGGTTTAGTACTGAAAAAACTACACTACAGGCAATTCTGCAATCAAATAAAAGGTGCACCGCTTGCACGTTACGTACACAAAAAAAAATTTAAATAAAACCGTCTACAAAAGCGCGTTGTCTGCCAAGCTCTGAAAGACAACTAATTTAAGTGAGCATTTAAAAGAGTTTTGTTTGAAACCTTTAATTTTTTTCATGGAACATCGATCGATGTCTCTGTAGAAATAAAATTTTCAAAATAAATCGCCAGTCTAATTTTTGAAAATTTGCCACTTGCGCGAATCAGTGGGAAGATGGGATGGAAAAGCTTTTAAAACTCGAGGAAAATATTACCGATACCCTGGATATTTGTTTGCGTAAGTGTGTAATGTCGGAATAAATGTGGTGCTTTTCTTGGAACAGTAGACATTTTTAGTAAGTATGTCAATAAAGTTTGAATTTAACAACTGATGTAATTTGACAGTACGTGAAGGTTTACGCGAAACAAATTTTACTTCTGCTATTGTGTAGACAGCAATAAATTCGCCATTTAAGTGTTCCTTGGATTGTTTAATTAGACTTCAATGAAAATTTTTGTTTAAAGAGTCGCCAAGTTAAATAGGAACATAATGTTTACACTTTTAAATATCAGTATCAAAAGCAGTGTGGTTTTCGTCAAGAGGGAATTTTGTATAATTGAAAGTTCTTCTTAAGACGCAGTGTTTCAGTTAGAAGACACAGATGACAGGTTTTAGGAGCATAAATTAAATCCTTTGTATCATATTCGAATTTAGTCATGTTTTAGAACAATCGTTTAAATTGAATGTTTTGATTTACTTTGGAGTTTCGAAACCGTATAATGTATTCAATGTGACGTCGTGCAGATATGACAAAATAATTGATCGATGGTTTTCTATAGCGTTCACATTTTATCAGCATCAGTAACAACGCCATGACACAAATGACCATTTTCAATCAAACTGCTAAATGCGTTTCAATTGCAGATGGAAAATTTCGTTTTATTTATGATAATGCCTGGAAAACTCGTCAAAATTTGACAACCATCTATATTGCACAAATTATTCAAAAATTCATAAAACCCCCTTATCCAATTTATCTTATTTACTTTTTAATAAACAAAAAAGAGGTGTGAAAGTACAAGACAGCGTGACGCATCGTCGTCAGTGTAGACTGAAGTTTTAAGTGGCCAGCATTGAGTATATCTCAATTACATCTGGGCGTGCTTTTGGAGACCGAAGTGGCTGAATTAGCCTGAAAATATCGAAGAACTCCTCCGAACGTAAAACAAAGAATAAGCTTGAATGGCTCAGCGACTTTAGTAGACGGGTTGCGTAGTTTCAACGTTTTAAAATTGCTATTTAAGTTCATTTAGAACTAACACCTGTGACCAACGGTTTAATTTTATAGTCGCATTTTGCACGACTATTAAATAGGCATAGCCTTTCCTTTATTCTTAATTAAATCAAGTTACGTTTGCCTTTACTAATTTCAGACGACATCTGAAACCTACATTTTACTCGATGAAAATCTGTCAGCACTAAATCGCATTACGTAATTTTCAACTCGCAACCAAAACGTTTTTACTCAAATTGAAACAATACTCTCCTAAATTCACCAAATCTAATCCAATATTTTTAATTGAATCTCACCCGGCAAGAAAACTCATTTACTCCTTAAAACAGACACAACCCCGCTCTGATTTTCATTTAACAAACTTGGAAAACGTTAAACGATCAAAAATTCAAATGATGACTAATTCACTAAACCAACCGATTAGGATGCGAGATATTCAATTTATCTCACCTAATATCACAAAAATACGCTCGCTTCATTCAATCCTCTACATCTGCATTTTCAATTTTACTAAATCATATTCTGAACACTCATGAGAATTAACATAATGCTCACTTAGATTCTAGAATTTAAGTTCTTTGATGTGAACATGATTGCACAGTTTGGCGTTAGTGACACGAATTGAATCTCATGGAAATTGGGTTTTCACTAAAGTTAAATCCCTTCAGAGACAAATATATTTACTTAGTAGCTCTTAAGAAAATTTCATTGTTTTCCTTTTAATTAACAACAACGTTCAGAAAACAAACTCTTCACATTACAAAATACTTCTAGTGTTGCACGCAGAATACCACATATCTCGATTAGAGGCTACAACTTTTGAGGGTAAAAACATTGATTCAAATGTAGCTCAATTTTGAGTCGCTACGGTCCTAAACTGTATTTATTAACATATACATGGCGGATCATAATTAACCGTACATGAAACAATATTATTGTCACTCCCTTTACGACACTACTTCAGGGTATAATAATTTCAATAAATTTTTTTGATCTATATTTTTAATTATTTGGGCTAAAATGGGCCGAAAATAATATTTTTTGCGGTATGTTCTTAGTGTGATGTTTCCATGTTGATTTTAAAAGGCCTGAGTGTTAATTAAGGCCTTACTGAAAAAACCCAATCAATGTACATCTGTCTCATTGCGTTGGCGGATAACTACTAATGGAGGCTTTCAAAGACCTATTTGATATAATGTGAATTGCTGTCAATGTCAGAGCGTCGGCCGTCAGCTGTACTATGTAGCATATGATAATCTATACCAACTTTTCATTAAACCATTTAAGAACGGAACTGTCACATCAACGTAATGTTGTCATTTAATTTAAAAATAAAAAGTTATTGAATCTGATTTCCTTTCCTGATATTCCGTAATGTCAGATTATGTGTTCGTTAATTTCCGCATAGCTCCTATAAGCTACTTTACTGTTTTAAACCAACTTCCACTCGAATGTTAGAATCAAGCTTAGAGCTTTATAACAACTTTAGAGTGATAGTTTGTGGCAAAATTTTAACAAAGCAATAAAATATTTTTATTGTTTGGATTTATTCGGCTTTTACGAGTGCGCCAGCAACAATATCTTCCCAAAAGTATACAACATTCGAACTTGATGTAAAAATCATTTCTAATTTGCCTTAAGCTCAGACTAGCTGAATTGTTTGAATTTAATGATTTAACAGCTCCCTCTATTGAAGATATTTGTGTAAATTATGGAAGCGATAATGACTGTAATTATTTTTTTATTGATTAGGTACTCATTCCTTCACACTTAAATTTTAATTAACTGTAATAGACTGAATTGCTAATAACCTTATGTCTTCCAATATTCACTCTGCAGAGTCAGATTAAGCCTTTAATCTATTCTATATTTATTAACAAGTTAATTATATATTATCTGCCTCATAAATTCAAACATGAAAGGCTAAATATAGTCACTACGAATGTTATCAAACATTTCAAACCTATTTCAAAACTGACTAAGTAATTTAAGTATTCATTATTTAAGATTAATCTTTTGTTTAAATTTTCCTTTTCTAAACCTTTTAATATGTGATATTTTAATATTCTGATCTAATATCCGGCAATTATTCCGTGCTTCAGTTCTTGAAATTGGACCATCAACTGCAACTGATGTTTCTACGACAAATATTTTAATAGACCTATTTACTCTTTGTACGTGACAGGGAAATCCAGAGAGTTTGTCTACAATTGTATTGTTTATAATTTTTGTTCATATTCATCATCGTTTAAATGAGAATTGTGCTATTTTCCAGTCAACACAGTAAATTAATCTTATTGTTGCTTAGCAGCATTTAAATACAACGTGATGCATTCATTTTTAGTAAAGTTTATTCAAATTATAAAAAAAAAAAAATAGAGAGCGAACGTTTGTTTCATGAAAACCTTTATAGTTAATGAATACAAAATAATTGCGAGTTCCGACTGAAAAAAATAAATACGTTTGCAGTTTGTTTGACCCAGTGGTAACAAATATAACATTTTCTGATATTATAACAAACAAAGATTCGTTTAGATCATAATAATTATGTTTAATACCAGTATACTTAAGTTAGATTAGGAATTACAGTTAGATTACAAAATTATGAATAGGTAGTTACTCATAATTATACATCCTCAGAGTTAAGTTGATAGTTCTGAGATGTTACACTTACTTTTAATATACCAGATGAATGACAAAATCCGCTTCGAGTTAATTAATGCGTTTTATTTTTATTCAATGATTTAAGTGGCATGTAAATTTAAAACTGTGGTCTATTGCAGTCTATAGCTTGAAGTGTAGTCTATAGTCTGAAGTGAAGATGTTTTTTAATATATTAAGTTTTCTGGAAGAGACAATCAAATTTTGTTCTTCAAACAGGGCACTATATTTTTTGACGTTTTTAATAAACATGTTTATTATTTCCGAATGTATTTAATTTTGATCTGTTTATTTTATTTTCGTCACAATAGGACGTTTTTGAAAACTCAATCCAGTTTTTAAAATTCCGTCCAAAATATTGTATAATATTTTCTGAATAAATCCTTCATAAAAGAGTTCCAAATATACTCCAAATTATATTTTTGATAATTTGTAATTCCCTTAGGAGTTAGTTCTGTTTTCATATCTAATGAATAAATTAATTAAAAAACATTACGCTCTCTGACCGCATACCAATCTAGTCAAACTTCTCTTTAGTTTTAGAAATTAAAAATTAAAAATTTTTCTTACATAGTTTAATTGGTTACAGCGCATGTGCAGAAAGAGAAAGCTCAATTTTCACCTTTTTACTTCTAACAGACATTTGGAACAAGCCGATAATGACATTGTCTTAAATTCTCGACGTGAAAGGATAATCTTAATTGCAAAATCGATTGACACCGAGGAGGAACACTCACGAGAAATAAAACATAACGCAAAAGCGTCCTTCGTGCTCGGTGCTAAAATTTGTAAAAGTTAGGGAAAGCCACGAGAACTTTTGGTAAACAGCGTGTTTTAACATTATCAGAATTTTTCCAGATGCTCTAACAGAGGATTGTGTTCGTAATTGATGTTGGCTGTAATGATGTCGTCTACAAATTTATGTTTCCATGCGACTTAAAAAAATTTAGGTATACTATGGCCTACAGCGACGGCTAAACACGTAGCACTAATTACATGCATAAAAAGGATATAATCGTTGACAACGTAATTGTTGGTTGTGCATCCACTACTTTCGTTGGTGATAAATGGATTAAACTAAAGCAGCAAATTACCGCGGCGAGAAGTAAAAACATGTTTCCAAATAAAAACAATACTGGGGCGTTTTTTCAAGTAAATTTGCTTAAATGAGAAAATAAAATGGAAGACGGTATTGTGATATTGTCAAGCAGAGAAATCTTCTGTAACAGTCGCCGTGATAGTGCAATGTAGTCGTGAGTTTGTAGTCGTCTGTTTTATTTATTATATGCATGTGCTGGAATATCCTTGTTTAGATAGAACGCTACAATGGGTCTTTTATGTTTGTAAAGTTGATTTACTGACGTTTTGGCGAATTAGGAATTAGTCATCTGGCGTGGATAAAGTTTGATTTTTTTAATAAAACAGCGGATGTGAAAAAGAATGTTTCAGCCTGGTATATAAATTATATAAGTAAGACTATTTTGTGTGCGCTATTCATAACAAATGTTTTACGACTACTTTTATCATGTTTATGTGCAATAAAATAAAACAGTTCTGAAAAAAAGTATAACAAATTGTTGTACGGAACATCATTCTTTCGGCTATGTGGCCATTCTCAGACGTTCTCCATTTCGGAGCAATAATTTTATGCAAACTTTGTATTATTCAAATCTGATCTTGATTGAAGTTTCTTAATCCATCCCTACCATGTGTTTTCTCAGAGAAAATTTCAACATAAAAGAAGCTCACTGAAGTAGAAAAAATGTCAGGGTATTCAAACATAAAATCCACAAAAATGTGACAAATATTTCAGGTATCTTCCAAGTCACAAAGAAAAAACATAAAATATACAATGGCTTCATTCATATCAAATCTACTCCTAATGAATTTGTCAAAGAAAAAATATGAAAATAAAGAAACCTCTAATGCTATATTATTTATAGAAGTTGTCGGGCTCTAAAACGACTGATTCAATTTTGAACCGTAAAAAAATTCGGGGCTCGTCTAATGAAAAACAGGGCACATGCCATAATAAATTCAGCAAGCTCAAACTTGCGTAATTGTTAGAAGTGGTTGTTGAATAACATTTTTAATCGAATATTTTAAAGCTTAATATCGATTAATATGACCCCCAAGACAAATTTTATGAACAAAAACTGCTGATGTTTCTCCTGACACTTTTTTTAATTCACTGCTGACACAAATTGAATTACATTCATGTACTTTTTAACAGCAACAGTGCAAACGAGTGAAACAGCAAATTTGGAGCCACGGATTCGCTTCTTCGAGGCGGCACTCGCACCTCAAAGCTACGCTTTCTGCTTCTCCGAATATAAAATTTTTTATACAAACTTTTTTCACGCAACACTCCCACAAATTGTTTCGTCAAAACTATTAATCATCAAAGGAAATTAAGAAGAATTTCTAAAACTTGCAGAAAAGTTTCAGGAGTAACTACAAAATTAAAACACCTTTTCGCTAATGCTCGTGCGCTAAAATTATAAAAATAAAGTTATATTTGAAAGTATTTTTTAAAAGTTACGTATTGAAGTTATTGCTTATTACTATTAATTACGTCTGTAACAAAATAATATTCCACCGATTTTAATGATTTTAATCATCTGTTAACTGTTAGTAATAAAAATTTCTATTTTAGGAATTATTCTCCAAAACACCGACAGAATACAAAAAGAAACATTTTTCAATTCAGGAAATTTGTGACAACGCTTCAAACCCACATACCTGACGATATTTCCAACTTTATACATTTTCTGTTCCTGTTATCTCTATTTATCTTTTTCTATTTTGTTTGGTTTTCGGTTCTTGCTCTTTACTAGAACAAAAATGTACACACTGCATTCATTTAGTTTATTGTCTTCTATTAATTTCAAGTTTATTTTGGTTTCAAATATGTAAATTTTGTTTAAATTTATTTTTAATGTCAACTTGTTAGACTTAATTACGAAGCTTGCAAGTAATTCATCTTTATCATCCACACAACAATTGTTTCTAAGTTCACATAATTAAAAGTGATGTTCAGTTTATGTAATTGTCGTCTTCTGTAAAACTTAAATCAACACCAACATACAAAAGAATAAACACCGTTGACATTTTGTACTTGCCTGTCAACCTGCGAAAGAAAATTTTAACTTTTTTGGTTTAAAAATATTACACCTTTTATGTATATTTTTGGAAAATTTTATTTTCAAAAATAAGTCTATATTTTAATGAAAATTTGCTTTTTAAGTTTGAACATCTCGAATGTCTATTTTCTGTAAAAAATATTTAATGACACAGTTCAGAAAACTTACATAATCTTACAATCAATTTCCAATTTATTAATACACAGTCTCTCTCTGTTTATTACAAATTTTAACTTGTTTACTATTATTATATTTATTCGGGACATTC
Organism: Asbolus verrucosus; assembly: GCA_004193795.1. Taxonomy (NCBI): domain Eukaryota; kingdom Metazoa; phylum Arthropoda; class Insecta; order Coleoptera; family Tenebrionidae; genus Asbolus; species Asbolus verrucosus. The sequence goes on along the minus strand of QDEB01021013.1, from coordinate 3,309 downwards.
GTATTGTTCTGTATTTTAATTTTATAATTTTAATTAAATATGTTGATTGTTAAAATTTACGAGTAAAATGAACAAAACTGAGTTTTTGACTTTTATAGCAAGATGTGCGTATAGATAGAGGTACGTATCCGCTCTCCATCAAAATAAAATTTCATTGTGTCATATTCTGCTTTTATTTTTGTTTTATCATTTTATTATGTTGTTGCGTCTGTATGACCATGAGGGATTTAAGTGTTGGTGTTTTGTCGTAGACACTGATGAAGTATCTGAGAATCGACGATTATGTGACATTTGGGAGAAAAGTTCAGGCTTGTTACTTCAATGCTTAGTTACATTATTTAAGAGGAACCTTGTTGGTGGTCTCATGAGAGGGGGTAATTACTCTCTTTGCCCCTTTGAACCTTGTTGGTTACTGGGTAATATTTAAAAGTAAATTGAGGACCGGCTTGAAAACTTATTTTCTTTTATTCTTGTTTGTCAAGGAAATAACTTGTTGATGGAAATTTCAGCCAGATGTTTCTATTTTGAAGTGGGATTTTAACTACCTCAGTAATATTTGTTGGTAAATGAAAAACGTTATAAATCGGGAGATGTTCGGGTCGTGGTATAATAAAAGTTGCCTTAAAACGAATAAAAGATAACTAAGTATAGGTTGAATCACGTCCGTAAGCCGATGCTAAGATAGAGGGGCGCAATTTAGAGATTATCCTGAAAAGATCGTAATAGGATATCTATCAACAGTTATCGTTTGTTAAAATATCGTCAGGTCCCGCATACCTATCCTATTGTTACATTGGTTGTGATCAGCCGTTTCGGTATAAAAACGTCCATATTCATAAATATTGTCCTAAAATGGCTTTCAGCGGCTATTCAGAAAGCCCGTGGTTGATATAAATCGGTGATTTTCAATTTGGACTCAAAATTACATGGTTCTTTGTAAAACAGCCTTAAATCATCTGGAGAAATGATAAATCGATAAGACGGCCAGCAGTCTGACGGTGCGCCGTCGGATTTATTCTTTGGTCACCCAAATCAGCGAAACTCCGACACCTACACAGGTTTTTGCATCACATTATCACAAACCCACTTCCTACACCCCCAAACTGGACAAACAAAAAAACGAGGGAGGGACATGCGTAAATTTGTTTACAACGTAATTTGTAATATACATAACTTACTTCTATACGACTAGATAGAGATATGGAATATATATTTCCCCTTCAAGTATAACTCTAATCCGAATTTTCCTCGAAGAGGCAATTTTTTAGTTATTACATTAGCTGTCTTGCTCCCGATAACTGAAATAAAACAACAAATAATAATGTTCCACGGGTCACATTTTTGAAATAGAAAAAAATCCATTTGGGAAAGCAGCTGAGGATAGCAGGTTGAAATCGAATATAAAAAATTGCGACGAATTTCCATTTATTTTTATAAAAGACTGCAACATAAACCAAGTCGTATTTTATGTTGACTTATTAAACTGCACAGACCGGAAAATGCCCTAATAACACTTATCAGAACTATGCAAATTTTCAAGTTGGGCAACCGCCACCAACCATTTCATTAACACATTTCGACTTCTTGATTTAGGCGGAAATTTCAAAATATTTTGAATATTTTTCTAATAAGTGCGGTTACACTAGAACGTATAATTTCTACACTACGGAAATCACTTAAATTTTCAACAAATTTCTATCCTCATGTGCATAAAAGGGAATATTACCTGAAATTGACGCAGACATTGCTCTGCAGCATTAATTAAAACAGACACTTAAAGCAGAGGGCCTAAAATGACACCCTGGAGAACAACTGTTTATATTTTGGTTAAACTATTATTTAATTTGCATGTTCTATTAATGACAAATGGAAATACAAATTTCCAAGAGTTTCTAACTTCTAATTTCTGTATTATATATGCAGGAGTATTCCGAACAGAAATAAACAAGTACACATATTTATTGATTTACAAAAAAAAAAAAAACATATTTACTACGTACAATTTTTGGTTGCATTAAAATAGATGGCCATCCTTCAAAAAAGCTTGTCGCAACAAAACAATGTAGTTATAATATGACCACGACCCCATATAAATCAAATTAAATTGTGTGCTGTTAAATTTTGCTTGACTGCTTCTTTGCACAAAGACATTGGACACCACAGCCTTAGGTTATTTGAAAGCTGGCCACTTTATAATAACATCAGGTCAACCCATGTGTGGACGTAGGTTGTTTACTAAATAAGCATGTATTAGAATTCATGCCAGTAAAATGCAGATTTTCGATAAAACTTGAAATTGTTGTTGAAAACTTTTCTATTAGTTATACAAACTCGGAGCACGGTCTGCACTCAATTTTCTTATCTAATTACATTTTTAATCTGGAAAAAGTTAAATAACAGCAGCTATTATTTAGTTGGATATGTAAACAGAAAATCGATATCGTAATTTGTAAACAGACTATTTTTCTCCTTTATCTAACTTCATCTCGGTGCTGAAGTTTTAATTACGTGAATTATGTTATCAAAAAATATAAACCAAACTTTGCTGTTCGCTGCTCAATCATTCATCATTGATCACCGGAACACGGATTTTTAACCATATTTGACGTGTACATCAATTCCTAAAAGTGTCATTTGACAAATATCGACTGTGAGCAGATCAGTGTGTTTGACACTGAAGCCGCTTAACACATTCGCCACTACACTACGCACTTAAATAAGTGCGTGAGTTGCGTTGACGCTGTTTATACAAATTAGGTGTAGTTAATGTAATACATTAAATACCGTACCGTTAAATTCAGCATCGTTTATTCAATCTTCAGCGTGTCCTCAGAAATGTAAGATATTTAACTATTGTTAGGGAGTCTAATGCGTTTGGAAACCCATTAGATGTAAATTTGGGGATGCTTTCACCTTCGTTTTCCTAATGCACTTATTAGCCACTAACACATGTATTTGCACAACGTTAACGTATAGATTCCGGTCAAATGAACTTTGTGTATAAACGATTTCTCCTGTTTCTGTTGGGTTTAAACTGCATGAATAATTAGAAGTCTTGATGTTTTGCTATGTATTGATTAATAATGATAAAGCTGAGTTGGATAAATAGGATGTAAATTTGAAAAAAATATCTCAATGACTAAGCGAATCAAACAGAGGAATTCATTTCTGCTATTCAGGATGGAGTAATGAGTACTATAAAAAGCCTGGAAGTCGGAGAGTGTGGATCTTTAAACTCAGTGGATTTTTGATTTGTGTGTATCTTTGAAACTGATTTAATTCGTTTTATATGGGTGCAGAATCTGCACC
>QDEB01021008.1:1681-16795 GCA_004193795.1 Asbolus verrucosus | reverse complement strand
CGACTGGTAAATTTGAAACTTGGTGAATTACACTGTTTTGTTAATCGACGTAGAACTGACAACAAATTCTATCCCTAGATATGTGGCAAACTCCTGAGATGCGGGCAGCCCGCCGCGCCGCACACTTGCAAGCTTCCCTGCCACGAGGGGGACTGCCCCCCGTGCCCCCTGACCACCCTGGTCAGATGCAGATGCGGCCACATGGACCGGGAGCTGCCTTGCCAAGAAGTAACAACAAAAGCCGACGACGCCCGCTGCGAGAAGAAGTGCACCAAGAAGCGCCTCTGCGGCAAGCACCGCTGCAACCAGCGCTGTTGCATCGAAATGGAGCACATCTGCCCCCTGCCGTGCAACCACCTCCTCGCCTGCGGCCACCACCGGTGCGAGCGCACCTGCCACAGCGGCCGCTGCCACCCGTGCATGGAGACCAGCTTCGAGGAGCTCTACTGCGAGTGCGGAGCGAACGTCCTGTATCCGCCGATCCCGTGCGGGACGAAACCGCCCCACTGCAACAACCCCTGTCCCAGACCGCGCCCTTGCGCCCACGACGTCAACCATTCGTGTCACATCGGGCCGTGCCCCCCGTGCACCGTCTTGTGTAAGCGCTGGTGCTACGGGAAGCACGAGCAGAGGTCGGCGATTCCGTGCTACCAAGAGGCCTTCAGCTGCGGGTTGCCTTGCGGCAAGCAGATGCCTTGCGGGACGCACAAGTGCGAAAAGCCTTGTCATTTAGGTCCCTGTCCTTTGCCTTGTAAGCAGAAGTGTAACATAAAACGCCTACAATGCGGCCATCCTTGTGGCGTTCCTTGTCATAGGCCGCCATGTCCTGAAACTCCTTGTAAGCAAAGCGTGCCTGTTTCTTGTCCGTGCGGGTTGCAGAAGAGCACCAGGCCTTGCATCGAACTTGCCGAAGAGTATAAGGAGTTGGAAATGGCGAATTTGAAGGACAAAATGTCAGATTTGTTGAAGGATCAGCCTGTGGATATCAGCGATATAGTTAACAAGCCTAAAAAGCCGTCAGTTTTGAAAATGTAAGAATGAAAAAGCCTCCTGATCACACTTCTCTGATCGTAATTTTTTACAGATTGGAATGCAACGAAGAATGTCGGGTCCTCGAACGCAACCGTCGCTTAGCCATCGGTCTTCAAATTCGCAATCCTGACCTAAGCCAGAAGCTCACGCCGCGTTATTCCGATTTCATGCGCGGTTGGGCGAAGAAAGACGCGCAGTTTTGCCAAAAGGTCCACGATAAGCTCACCGAACTCGTCCAATTGGCGAAGCAGAGCAAGCAGAAAAGTCGGTCGTATTCGTTCGAATCTATGAACAGAGATAAGAGGCATTTTGTTCATGAATATTGCGAACATTTCGGCTGTGAAAGTGCCGCTTACGACATGGAGCCCAACAGGAACATTGTTGCTACTGCCATCAAGGACAAGTCGTGGTTGCCCAGCATAAGCCTTCTAGAGTTTATTCAACGGGAGAATGGCCAAAGAAAAGTACCAGGGCCAGTATTAAGTAAAGGGCTGGTAGGCAAATCGGAAACAGTGGCGTTAAAGCTTCCTGGGAGAATGCAAAGATCTTCCACGCCACCTGGAGAAATGGTTGATTATTTTGATAACCCACCAGTCTAACGTACATGATTTTATAATGTTCTGTTTTTTCTTGATTTATTAGTATTTTGGAAGGTTAATAAAATTTGGTTTCATATAAAATAGCTTCATTATACATTTATTTTTCCATACACTTTACAATAATGTACATAGTACTGATTACATTTATTGTCATAAATATAATACATCTAACATTTACCGTTATATTTAATATATATATATGAACATCCAAATCTCAGGTATGCATTATAAAATAATCATTGGCCTAAATCAACGGAATGTAATTTTAACTGAAAGTGCAGCAACTGTTTGTTTTGCGAGCAGTTTTGTAAAACGCCTTTGACTGTATACTAAGCCCCTCAGATTTTGCTACTAGATCATCCAGCTTCTCTCCTCTTTGAAGCACACTTTCGATGGCGTGGTGCTAGAATTAAAAAGTTAATTTTTAACCACCATTATCACACATCCTTACTAAAATAATTTTTGTTTCATCGAGATCCTCTTGTATTTTGGTCATAGCATCAGCTTCCCTTGGATTTTGGTATTTAGCTAAGTAATTGTTCAACTGAGGGAAAGCTACATCCCTCTCTGTAAGACTTGGCCAGCTTGGTGGCGGGATTTTTTGGCTGAATTCATCTAAGATCCTTGTTATAAGAGTGTGAGACACTCTTGTCGGATATTCATGGTCTGATATCACAACCCCTGCTAGATTATCTGATCTAACATAAACATGACACATATATTCTGAAAATTAACATAATTAAATTGATTAGAATGATGTGTGGAAATATATTTAATTATAAACCTCCTTCTTTCACCGACTGTCGAGAGGCTGCGATTGTCCTCTCCACTATGGTTTTGCAGAAGAATGTCATAAACTCTTCCACCGATCTTCTTTGGAAAAAACTGAAACTTTGTAGGTCAAATGCCGACTTTAACCATGTTGCACTCGTGGGTCCTTTGTACAGAACGCTAATACAATATAACTTTACCATATTTTAGATGTTTAAGTGACCTAAACGGAAACTATGTTTATCATTATTAAGACTCGATGAATATTTTTCCGCGCGTGAGTCACCCAATTTTGGTGGTATTTCGTAACATAAAATCAATTAAATAAATAAACTCGTAATAAACATACTGCAACGCAGCAAAGCAACTGGACAACTGGAAGGGTTTTTTTATCTCTGACGTTGATAAACATTGCTACCAACAGAAATTTTAAATTCCTATCTAATTTCTGCCAGGAAAGTGGCAGAGGTATAAATAACTATTCTTAATGTTTAGGTCATTAAAGGTGATAATCGAGCAATAACTTTTTAAAGAATTTTAAATACTATCATTCTGACAAGGTTGCCAATGGTCGTTATCAACTGTCACTGTCATCTTTCCATTGTTGTCAGGGTTGTTGAGGCGTATTAATTTTAATTCTTAAATATTGTTAAATGTTATTTAAGACAATAATGATTACCAATTAATCAGTATTTTAAAAATGAGTGATTCGGGAATTTGTACAATAAAACCAGAGTGAGAAATTTATGATTGTCCACGTGATATAACCTCAAACCGGTTATGCCTACAGGTTCGTCCTTGCGGAGTATTCCAGGGAGCTCTCTCTGGAGTGTGTTTCAGATAAAGACAAGAGAAAATTAACAGATGATGCCAGCGAAATGCCCCCTGAGAAAAAACAGAAATTATCTAAAAGCGAGAAAAAGAAATTAAGTGGTCAGAACAAATCAAGAGGCCCCACATTTAGGTGTGAGAGAGAAAAAGAGCTTTGTAACACTTTGATTAATTTGGGCATTGAAGATGAAATCCCGAAATGCGAAAGAAAAAATTGCAAGTTTTTGCATGACATTCAAGAGTATTTAAAAATTAAAGCTAAAGATATCGGTAGGGCTATTTTTGCGTTTCTATTTAAACCAACGGTTGAATTTCAGGCGAAATATGTTATAATTATCAAACTTTTGGGAAGTGTAGTCGAGGTTTAGCCTGTAGATTTGGTAATAATCACATCACTCCAGAGGGCAGAAATAAAGTTAATTCTGAGCAATTCAGTGACATATTACAAACAAAAAATCAATTAAAACACGAATTACAAGTTTCCATTCGTAAACGGACATATAATTTTGAATTTGCCGAAGCTTTAATCAAGTACAATGATAAAAAAGGAAAAGAGAAAGTAACTCCATAATTTTTTTTAAATATTTTTGCTCAAATGGCAATTTTTAGGTGGATTCTAAAAGTAATGGAAACATTACAGATGAGGATATAATTAAATTAACTCAAAGAGAGAAGAAGAAAATTGATTGGAGGGATAAATTAGTTTTGAGCCCTTTAACTACAGTTGGTAATTTGCCATTCAGACGAATATGCAAAGAATTCGGTGCTGACATCACCTGCGGTGAAATGGCAATGTGTTCGTCCTTATTGCAAGGAGCTCCGCAAGAATGGGCTTTGGTAAAGCGCCATCACACCGAGGATATATTTGGGGTGCAATTGTGCGCTAATAATCCGCATTTGTTAACTCGATGTGGGCAGCTTTTACAACAAGAGGCTGAGATCGATTTTATTGACTTAAATCTTGGATGTCCAATTGAACTGGTTTATAACGGAGGAGGTGGTTGTGGATTATTAAGGCGTCAGCGGGTTTTAGAGTCATGTATTAAGAATTTAAGCCAAGTTCTTACAATACCAATGACTGTAAAAACTAGAACTGGAGTGTATAACGCCGAAAAATTGGCGCACACTTTGGTATACAATTGATAATGAAATTCTCAATGTAAATTTACTTTTGCAGGCACCAAAATTCAGAAATTGGGGCGCTAGTCTAATCACCATTCATGGTAGATCTCGAGAACAACGGTACACTAAATTGGCTGATTGGCAGTATATCAGAGAAGTAGCAAAAGCAGCTGCACCTTTGCCTGTTTTGGGCAACGGAGACGTTTTAAGTTATGAAGATTATAAAACTGCAAGAGAGACTTGTCCAGAATTGGCTGGAATCATGATAGGAAGAGGTGCTTTAATCAAGCCTTGGATATTTAACGAAATTAAAGAACAGAAACTGTGGGACATACGCAGTTGTGAACGCTTTGAAATTCTGAAAAAATATACAAATTATGGTTTGGAACATTGGGGTTCTGATAATAAGGGAGTGGAGAATACGCGACGATTTTTACTGGAGTGGCTGTCGTTTTTGTACAGATATGTCCCTGTGGGATTATTAGAGCATCCACCTCAAAAAATTAATGAAAGACCGCCATCATACCGTGGCAGAGATGAGTTAGAAACGTTGATGGCATCGGCGTCGGCAACTGATTGGATCAAAATCAGTGAAATGCTTTTGGGGCCGGTACCCGAAAATTTCCAGTTCCTACCAAAACACAAAGCAAATTCATACAAATAATCGTTTTGTAAATATCTGAATAAAAAATTTAAAGCACCATGGTGATTTTGTCTTTTCTGCGTTGGTAACTTTATAGATGGCGCTTATGTCATTTCTTATCCTAATCGTTAATTTCAAACCTTGGAGAAACATTTCAACCGTTGTTTCAGATTTTGCAAAGAAAAATCGTGTTTGTAAATCCGATACAATGTCGAGTGCTTCAGATTATGAACAATTAGTAAAGAACTACACAAAACTGCAGCAGGAACTGGAAACTAAGAATCAAGCTTTGTATGACTGCGAAAGACACAAAAAAACCACACAAGCATTAGTGGATGCCTGCCAGGAAGAAATAAGAATTTTACAGAACGAGGGTACTTTGGAAAACAATAAATTGGAATCTAGAATACAGCAACTCGAAGAGAGCAATTTGAATTTGAAAATTTCATATAATGAACAAATAAACTCACTGGAAAAAGACTTGGCAAATAAAGAAGATGAAATCAATAATCTAAAACGAGAACTGGATGATATAATCAAAATTTCAGAAAACCAACAGCCTATAAATGAGGAAAAGTTGCTGAATGAAATCTGTGAACTGAAAAGAAACAATTTGGTGTTGCAAGAACAAGTAGATGATCTTGTAAAATCTTGTGATAACAAAGAGAAGCAAAATGTTTTCTTGCAAGAAACAATTTCGGTAAAATTAACTTCATTAAATCAATTTGATGATTAAGTTTAATGTTTGTAGCAACTGAAGGAAGAAGTGCAAAATTATAGAGAAATTCTTACTTGCAAAAAATCAGAACTTGATGAAGCGAATGATTTGATCCAAACTCTTAAAGATGATTTTCTTTGTGTACAATCTGAATTAGATTTAGTAAAAAGTAAACCTCTGGATGAGAAAAGTAGAGGCAATTCCTTATTTGCTGAAGTTGATGACAGGTGATATTTGCTGCAGCTGTAAAAAAAAAAATGTAATAATTTTATTTCAGACGTGTCCAGTTACAACAAAATATGAATATCATGAAAACAAAATATGTTGAAATGAAACGGGAGCGTGCTTCTCTCTTAAAACAAATAACAGTTGTAAGAAATGAAAACGCTACACTGCTTGCTCGTTGGGAAGCCGAGGTTACTGAGGCAAAAGATGATCAAGACATGATTTTACTATCCTACAAGTAAGACAATGTTTATGACTTGGAAATATTTTATTAGCAAATTTTAGAAATCAGATTCGCACCTTAAGTGAACTGGTTGAAAGCTATGAGAAAGAAATAAAAGAAAAATTTCATTGTGACAATGCAGTCAGCGGCGAAATGAAATTTTATGGCGCAATGCTTGCTGCTAAAAAGTAAGTTTGTATTAATTTTAAAGCAAAATTTCATATAAATGAAATTGTAGCCAAGAAATTGAAAATTTGAGACAGAAGTTGTCTTCAAAATCTTTGAGCGAAACTTTATTCTCACATGATTTGGCTCAGGCGCGAAAAGCGATTAGAAAACATAAACTGGAAACAATGAAATTACAAAATGAAATAGGTCAATTAAACGTTCAAATTGAAGAAATGCACTTAACCAGCCCAACTGAAAGTATATCTCAACAAGAAAAAACTGAGCTCAAGTCTACAGTGAAAAAAGATATTGAAACAGAACGAGAAATAAAAATTATTGATTTGAACGATACTAACAAAGAAAACCAGATAGTAGCTGAAAAAAGAGTGCAATTCACTGAAAACACAGCAGAGCCTAACGTGACAGATAGAAAAAAATTGAGAAAAGGGGCTAAGATTTTGGAATCAAAACCCATGTTCATATCAAGTATTCCTAAATGTACCTAATTTATTTTTGAATTTAAGTTTTTTTATAGTTACTTATCTTTTACGCTTTTTTGATGTTGTAAATAGTTTAATAAATCATTTAATCCACTAAACTCAGTTCTTCCTTGGGGTGGATCATTTCTAGGGATTTTGGGTAAAATATTTCCAGCTTTATATCGAAATTCTTCAAACTAAAACCACGTTTTTTAAAAAATTGCAAAGAACGTGATTCAACTAACATTTTGCGCTCCTGATAATTTCCAGATGCTATAAAATAAAATTCCACAGCCGGTTACCGCATAGAGGGTGCCCCAACCGAGAGCGCGCAGTGCCAAGCTTGCTCCAGTCTCTTTCACATGTATGGAACCAACCATTCCTTTATCAAAGTATTTCGGGTCTTGCCGTTTGGCAGCAGCCACAGTGGCCCCGAATCCTGCTATTGCTGATATTCCTGAAACGGCAGCCAGGAAAATGCCGGCTGAAAGACGGTTAAGCGGCGGACTGGTTGATGTTCAAGTTTACCTTTCAGTTTGAACTCTGGCGAATAGCGCGATTTAGATTCGGGAATATTTACTGTTTCGTCCATTTTGAGGTTAGGCTTTCATGGTTAGGTTCTTGTTTTGAACCCGGTAATAAAGGTCAACGATAACTTGATTACGATCGTTTAAAAAAAGCCGTGACGGGTGCCTTGATTATTGCAATTATTTATAATTTCGTTTTAAGAATATTCCCATGACACATTTTTGAATGACGTAATTATGGATTCTGATCGCTGTGATTTTTGCTAATTTTCTAAAACTTCTCATACATGCAGTGTCTGCAGATTTTAATCACACTCTGAGTTTGCCAACGTCTGTAAATGTCATTCAATTGCAATTGTTTTCCTTATCAAATGATAATTGTAAATTTGAAGTGGTATGGATTTTGAGTTTTATGGATCAAGGTGTCGGCCTTGATGTTTTCTCAGCTGTCAGAAGATGTCTAACTATTTTGATTAGATTAGAGAGGATTTTTTTACTTTTCCGCTAATTGTTCCAATGTAAACCGTGAGATAAAAGTGAATAATGTTCTAAAATGCTTCTTGAATTCAACGCGAAGTGGGTGTTAGTGTTGTGTAGTAAATATGACAGGGACTACACGTAAAATAATGAGTTAAAACCATCAGAAGAGTCCACTTAGTTTGTAGGTTTATTTTATTTTATCTTGTTTAGTTAATTCCTGAATTTATGACATTGAATTTAGAGTATCAGTTGGTTGATTTGAACGCGATTCATTCAGAAGGTATGTGCCCTCTTCACGCAAACCGTTTTACATAACTCTTGTTCCAGGTACAGATTCGATGTCAGAAATGGCTCGAGACAGGATCACGAAAAAATGGGAAGTCTTCGCTGGACGTAATCGCTTCTATTGTGATGGTAGATTAATGACAGCTCCAAACGGAGGTGTATTTTTATTGACCGTATTTTTAATTACCGGAACATGCACCTTATTTTTTATCTATGAGTAAATATATGCTCCCCAACCAAACCCACCTCATTACTAATTTCGCTTTACAGCTGCAGATATCTAGCTGAACACGTAACAGTGGCGATTCCTATAATCGGTGGCTTGTTATTCATATTTACAATGTCTTCCTTGCTACGAACCAGCCTTTCAGATCCGGGTATTATTCCAAGAGCAACACCAGAAGAAGCTGCCTACGTTGAAAAGCAAATCGGTCTGTCTCGACACCCGACCTGCCAATTTAATAAACAACAATTTTTGTAGAAGTGACGAATTCTGCCAACAGTCCGACTTACAGACCACCACCTCGAACGAAAGAGGTGTTGGTGAAGGGCCAAACCATTAAACTCAAGTACTGTTTCACATGTAAAATATTCAGGCCGCCTAGAGCATCACACTGCAGTCTCTGCGATAATTGCGTCGACAGGTTCGACCATCATTGCCCTTGGGTATTTTATTTATTTAATTCCATTATTGATTTGCTACGTCTTCTTGTTTCCAGGTCGGAAATTGCGTGGGCAGAAGAAACTATAGGTTTTTCTACATGTTTATAGTATCTTTAGCTTTTTTGGCAGTATTTATATTCGCTTGTGCCATAGCTCATCTTATATTAAGTGAGTCGTTTGCTTAATTTGTGAACGATGTTTAACGATCTCTTTGCAGTCACAAAAGAAGACGGACAATTTCTGGACGCTGTAAAAGAGTCGCCTCCTAGCGTTATAGTAGCTACTATTTGTTTTTTCAGCGTCTGGAGCATACTCGGTCTAGCAGGCTTCCATACGTATCTTACCACCAGTAATCAAACAACAAATGAAGATGTAAGTTCGGTATTTTCCCACCCAACTGTTTTAATCACATGTTTGTTTAGATTAAAGGCTCATTCGCAAGCAAGCGAGGCCAAGAAAACATGAACCCCTATTCCCAAGGAAACGTATGTTTAAATTGTTTTTATATACTCTGTGGGCCGGTAACGCCGTCACTCCTCGACAGGTTATTTTTGTTATAAAGACATCAAGAGGTTTTATAAAATTTTGCTTTTCAGGCGCGGAATTGTCACAGAAGATTACAGGGCTGAAATGTCCAGGTGCGTCACGATGGAAATCAATCAACCTCTGAAAAGTTACGGCGTACCTGTTCAGGTGATTGTTTATTTTTTACAACTTGAATGAAACAGAATGTTCACAGTGCCTGTATCAGAAAAGGTTTAATAGATTGTTTCTCTTGAAATTTTTTTACAGAAAATCATATTTATTTTAGCATATTATTTTAGCAGAAAAAAATAGTTATTTGGTTTATTTTTTTGACGAAATGGTGTTTATGACATTAGCGTCAATTTGCTCTATTGACATTACATATTTTTTCTATTTTTACTTTCAATTATGACGTTCATGATGTGAATGACGTCAAAGTATCCACATTACTTATTCATAAATCATTAATTACATTAGGTAAAAGTTGTTATTGTGTTGTGTGCGTGAAACTGTGTGAAAGAGTAATAAATATGTATGTAGATAAGGTATTAATTTGCAGAAATGATGGATCATAGGAGCCGGAGTTATTAGCATAAACACAATTGTCTTGATACGTGAATTAATAATGCTGTAATCGATAATCCGCCCTAAGCAGACGCTTTGTCGCGTTATTTGCTAAACTCTATCTCTACGATCACGGTAGATGCATGTGAAACTTGGTTTTTGGTTGGTTGTTGACGGAGAACCGCAGACTAAACACTTTTTTTTTTTGTAGAACGGCCCCGCCCAAGTGACAATGAACTCGGCGGATATGCCCGGCATCTACCGGCAGACCACGGAGACCACCGGTATGTACAGCCCTTTAAAGAAGCATCTGTATCGCGCCCAACACATAATACCGTCCAAAAATTGTGCCAGCCAGAAAATAATCCCTTCCCAGGCTCCTCTGTTGCCTCCGTACGATTACAACCGCAAGCCCGTCGTGAATCCTCCGTTGGAAATATTCAAGAACAGCCGCTCCTTGCCCCAGCTGAAAAGCTTGACGGGCCGCCCCACCTCCCCCGAATCCTCCCCCTGCAATAATTATCCGACACTCAGACCGTACACGCCTCCCGAAAAGAGGTACAGCGCCAACTTCGGCACCCGCGCTCCGGATAAGAAACCGCCGAAACCGAGACCGCGCAGTTGCGTCTATGAAAACGTTCATATCCAAGACGAGTACTGTACCGGGATGAGTAGGGTCAAAAGTGATAAAATGCTGAATTACACCCCTAAAGTTAAGAATTTCCCCACGCCGGAGTTCAGTCAGATGTACATCCAGGAGAATTTCGAATAGGGTCGATGTTTGCATTCCGTTTTCGAGAGGAAAACGATGATTTGTTGTTTACTTAAGTGCATTTAATCGATTTTTTGACAGGTCTAGGGTTTTTTTGAACAAGAGGCGTGTGTGGGGGTGAGGAAGTGTTAACTTTCGCGGAATTTATTTACGTGGTAACGGTTTCGCTCGCCAGATGGCTAATGTTATGATGTTTAATGCTCTTAGTTTTAATACTCATTATGTAAATTTAGCCGTAAAAAAAGTTATGGAGGCGAGGATTGTTGCATAAAAACAAAAGATAATAAAGAAGTTTTTATTTGTTGATTAAAAAATTTCAGAACTTTTGCATTTAGTCGCTCCCGTGAAAGTGGTTTTTGCATCTTTTTATCGAGTATGTCAGAGAGGAAGGAGGCCGACTCGGAATAAACCGTCTGTATTCCTCAATTTCAGTTTAACTGGTTTCATGAAGTAATTTAAGTCACCGATTCAGGAGCTGAAAAAATATGACTGTAATACGCATATGCTTCCCAAAAATTATCGTAACATTTGACTTTATTTGAATTATAAAAATTGACAATTCTAATAATTTAAGGGTGGTATTACTCAAAGAAAAAAAAATCGTATATGCAGCGCTTAAGCCTTTAAAGAATCAATTTCGTATGACTCATGACAATAAGATATTTAAACTTCACTCAAGAGGAATCGCAGATCAATGATTTGGCATTTCTGCATTAATACATTGATTCATTACGGAAAAAAATCATTACTGGCTAATTCAGACATTAGAAAAGCTAGAAAAAAAGATTTAGTGACAACTGATATATAACTAGCCTAGCGTTCAGTAAAAATCGCTTTGAAGAAAGACTACATTTTTTGAAAATTTCAGTTTAATAACCTAAAAATCTTGTCTGGAATAAGTAAACATGATAGGCACTTTCTGAAGTAAAATTCATGTTTTCATTTTTAAAAAAGTGTAAAATGCACAGTTATTTTGATAACGAATTTGAAATTTAGTTTTTAATGTTTAAAATAAATTTTATATTTTGTAAGAAAAAAGGAATTCATAGCAAGATTTTTTCGTTATAACCAAATTAATCATGTTTATAATTAAAAAATATTTTAAAAAAGCGTTTTGATAAATTTTGGAGAGATGACAAGTTGATCGATTTGACATTCCAACAGTTTTTTGTACATGAACGTATCTCAGTTTTATTATTCCTAAATTTAAAAAAATATATATACTTAACATATAAGTACGTATTTGTAAATCATGTGTAGAAACTAAAACTTGAACTCTTTACATTCATAGTTTTTTTTTTTAATGAAAAGTAACATTCGTCTGCAAGCTTCGTAATATTTAGTTTTCAAATATGCCGAGTTAGGTAGTTGAACATTCCACAAAATACGAAACGGCTTTCAGGACATGCAGTTAGAAAATAGATTTTTATTTTTTTAGGAATATTGAAGGCTGAGATATGTTGAAATTCATCAGTAACAATTAATTAATATTGTTCGATGGGCTCCGGTGGTTTTTACTTACAAGGTTAAAATTGAAAGCTTGTCAAGGTATTAAACCTCAAACTAACCGCAATTTTGGAGTCTCCTTTTTATTGAAAATTATAAAAAAATAACGTATTAAATAGAAGTTGTTTGATTAATTATTTTCCTATAAATAACATTTTCTTTTCCAATACCTTAACATTTAATTTAAGGTCATCAAGATTCTTTCTTGGTATGGTATTTTCGAAAGTTTTTCCTGACTCAGAACAGCAAAATAAGTTGAAAAACTAATCACATTTTTCTCTTCGGTTATCAACTCTCCAAAGAAGCTGTGTTTTCGGAAATATTAGATTTTGACAAATAAATAAAGAAATATCCATTCAATAAAAAATATTTCAGTTATGTTTTTATGTAAAAAAAAATCTGTAAGAAGATAGAAAATAACTACTCAAACAACTTTTCTGTCAAAGTGAAATTGTTTATTTTTTGCTTCCTGACTCTTAACACACGCATTTATTTTGCTAAGCTATAATAAGACTTGCGAAAAACGTTGTGATTTTTTAAATGTCACTCCACCGTTAACAATATTAACATATTATTAACCTTTGTAACCACAACATTTGTGATTAACCTCAGTGCGATTTTATAAGTAGGTATAAGAAAGTAGATAATATTTTGTATTAGAGTGCTATTTATATTAATCGTTGAATTTATATTTATAAAGATGGTGTATAACTTAATCTTTCGATCATGATAGAGTAATATTACTTAAATTAATAAGTGTAATCAAAATAATATCAACTTCCGGCTCGGATCAGCTCATATTTTCTACTACTCGAAAGAAGTGTGTTTCCGCTTTTTTATCTTTTACAACTCTATATGATTGTTGCTTTTAATTCGAGTTTTATTTCGTGTTTGTTATTTAGTTTGTAAGTTATGTTATTTATTGTTGCATACATACGTTTTATTTGTTCTTGCGATGCGATGCGTTGGTGGAGGTTTTCTGATGTGATTCCGGTAAGTTTTGGTTTGTGCATGGTGAACAATGTGAATGCGGCTGCACACCTTCCAGCTTCACTCAGTTTTGGGTTACTTTGCTTTTTAGTGCTTCGGTTTTGTTCGTTTTGTTTTGTTGAGTAGTCGCTGTGTTCGACGGCGCCCCGTCGGGGACGTTCCCAATGATTTTCTGTTTTATCTTGCAGATAGCAACGCTGGCAGCGTAACGCATTTAGTCAGCAACGAGCAGCCATTAGCGATAGCGCCGGCTTTGCAAAAATCGCCGGAAAATCAGTACACATCACAGTCTAGCCTGAACCAAACGCCGGTCTACAGCAACATCCTCACGCACGCCCCAGTCACGTTGAGCAAGTCGCAGAGTTACGCGAACAACCTGAACGTGACCAGTGAGAGTAAGAGTGAGGTCGAGGATCTGCATCTAGATCCGGTAGTTTTAAGGGATACGCACATAGCAGGGACGGTTACGGACAAACGGAAAGACGATAAGTTAGACAACGATTTGACTTTGCAAGAGAAGGAAAATAGTTTGTTAAGTGCAAGTCGGTTGCGGCTCTTCCAAGGTTCTACAATGATCGAAAGTGCTCTAGATTTAGACTCTCTGGACGATTCTAGCATAGGAACGAATAGCCAGGCGGGACTCATGAAAGCTGTTGTGTAATTTCAAACAAAATTATCCAATTCGTTTTTTTTTGGTTGATTATCGTTTTAGGTAAAACATATTTATTTTTGTAAAGTGATATATCTATTATACATTGTGAAAACATTTGATGTTGTATAGCAAATCAAAAAGCCGTCAAGTCCACCGTGATTTCTATTCTAAATTTCATTTAGAACCGACGATATTAATGTGGAGTTGACGAGTGCAGTTTAAATTTTTGTTTCTTTGTTACATTATTGCTGTTGTATAATATGCTTGAAATGGTGCAAATTTTGTAATTACTGTAAGTTTGAAAATTCATATTTTTGCTATAAGTCGATATTAAATTAGACGAGAGATCATTCGGACCTTTTCAAGGACCACTTTATTTTCATTAACTTTTTGAAAGTATTACAAAATCTCATTTTATGTCTAGTGGTACAAATCTTAATCCATACCCGTTATTATTTTAGTATCTTTAGCAATTTTGTATTAAAATGTGATTAAGCAATATTATTTAGATAAGTAAATAAATAATGCCGTTGAAAATTGCTGTTTTATTATACCCCTACATTCATAAATCTGATCAAATTTCGATTTCGAAGTTGTTCATTGCTTCTGGATTTAACGTATTGTCGGTTGCATACTTGCGTCAAAATATCAATTTTGACACAAAAAACCGTTGCAAATTTTATTGTGTCAGAAATGGGGGAAAGACTAACCAATTTGTTTTTGCAATTGTATAGCGAGAGAAATTCAGACGGTACGGTAAAACTAAGACTGAAAGGAAAGGAACACTACCAACGATACGGGTAAGCGTTAAATTCGAAAGTGAAAATTTCTGCATGTCATTTTTAGCGACCGTTTCATTTTTTCCGATGTAAAGAGAATTTGTTGTTTTGTGAAATATTACCCTTTTGTGAACGAAATCAATTTTGCTTACAACGAAATAGGTAATGACGGCGTAGAAATTTTGTGCAACACTCTTTTGAATGTTCACAATCATTTGGAACACTTGAATCTCATGCACTGCAATATTACTGCAGAAGGCATGGAAACATTTTATATCGCCAGCAAGAGTGGACATATGTGTCTAAAAACGTTAAGACTTACTGGCAACAAACTAGGACCTATGGTAGCATCCTAGTCTAGATCTGTTACTAGTAATAAAAAGATAATTGATTTAGGGTGGTTACTGGACATCTTTAGCGGTAGAACACTGTTTATCTTTGCAATATTTAGATGTGGGAGATACGGACCAGACTCCTGATAGTATGGATTGCATTTTTTTGCGAATTTATCCTAGTGAAATCAAAATTTTAAACATATCAAGAGCAATTCCTCATCATAT
>QDEB01020992.1:2426-15357 GCA_004193795.1 Asbolus verrucosus | reverse complement strand
CATTATTTTTTCTTTTCTTTCATAGTTTATTATTTCCGTTTTTCTTTTAGTCTAATTTCTTTATTTACATATCTTTCTATCATCTTTTTCGATGGTACCTGCATTGTTCTTTTATTTTGGTCCTTACTTCTGTATCATTTTTCTTTCTCCATCTAGCTCCTTCTAAATGTTCTCTCTCAGTTTCATCGTCATGTTAAAGCTGAAAAAGTCACAGTCCACCCTTTCCATCACGAAATTGTGAAAATGAAGTAGATCCAGCGAAATGACTGAAATAAAAATTTCTTGCCCACACATCAAGTAAGCTGCTCTTATCTCAATATTTTTCGCAGNNAATTTTTCAAGATATTTATAAACGATAATTGTCGACAGCAACGCGCAAATGGAAATTCCCTATCTAACCAAGCGAAAGAGATAAAACCGCCGCGGCTGCAAATACTCAGCTGTTTGTAAACAAACCGCAACAGGTGTTTATTAGATTAACCGATTCAGTTACCGAGATGCAAAATAGCTGCTGATACCGCAGAGTGTAAACATGAAATTGGCAATTTGTTTTCAATTAGGCTGTTTTGATTGGAAACAGCTTGGCTTCGATAACCTTCCCGTCATTTTTTTCCTGGCGCCCCTCAAGAGTCTCTTATGGGATCGTGTCTTGTTAATAATTACGAATGATAAAAACACCACGCTTAATTCAATAATTTCAACATCCTGCCCGCAATCGCTCCGGTCGAGACGATTTCAAATTGACCTCTATTAGATAATACGACATGTTTCCCAGAACTGATAACAAACATGAATGTTTACTATGCGCGCTCTTGTCTGACTTGCAGAAGTCGCAGCGACGATTATTTTCGTCTCGTCGGCGGTATTTATGCGCCCCAGTGCTCTCTTTTGGACCCGTTACTTTTCGTTTGTTGAAATTTTAAACTGATAATTCACGATTAGAAACTGTCCTTGTCCGTTGCTGTCGCCACTAGCCGTAAAAATATTCCGCTTAAAAATAACACTATTGCATCATCAATCCTGGAAAAATGTCAGTTTTTGTTGCATCTAGCGTTAAATCTAAAAAATTTCTAGCAGTAACGCTTCAATTTAAGTAATTCAAAATCCAGAAACTTGCGAACACAACCCCAATTCAACTTCAAAGTAATTCCAAGATAGTTTTGAATTACTTCCATTTTTTGATAATTTCAAAATGATTTCAGTTGGTAATTTTAAAATAATTTTTTAGTTTCATAAACCCCACAATAATCGCAGCGATTGCTAAATAATTAGATAATTAGAAAATTCTTTAGAATTTTTGGTCGTTATGAAACATTTTAAACATTTCAACAATTGTCATGTAATTCCAATAATTATAACCCTAGTTAACTAATTAAAAATTTTAAAGATGTTTTGAGCAAGGAATAAAGGTAGAAATCAATTGGTGAAGCCAACAAAAACTCAAAATACCTTAAAACTACAGTAATTCCTATAACTAAATATTAGTTGAAACAATCAGAATCTTAAATTCTAATTCTACTAGTTACAGTAATTCTGAAAAACTTTCAATAGCTACGAAACAATTTAAAAAGTTCGATGTAATTCCAATAATTCTAGTTCTTCGACCATTCTAGCTGGTTTTACTAATTAAACTTTCATTGGGAAAAATTAATTATAAAAGACAAAAAGATTCAGAGATTCGAAATCAAAACAACAATTTCAACAATTTCAAAATAGCTTAAATTCAGAATAATTCATCTTGTCAAAAAGCAGTATAAATAATTGTAATTCCAAAAAACCCAATGATTAGAAAACTCTCCAAGACGAATCTAATTCTATTGTAGGCATGGTCCGCGCCACTGCTTAAAATTATTTTTAAAAAGGAGAATAGGAACTGACAAAACGTTTATTCAAAGAATGAAATAATGAATAATAAAAGAACAGCTTAAATTCAAAGTAATTCATTAAAAACTAACTCTGTCGAGCAATGTAATTCCAACCGTTTTAAACATAATTCAAAATAGTTCCAGTTCTCATAAATTGACGATAGTGTTGTTGTGAAATTATGTAGAAATAATTTCTAATTTCTGATTTATCTTGAAGAAGGTGAAAGCTGCAGTGGATAGAAAGCGAAAAACGTCACTTTTTCGTTGCTGAAATTTCAGATACAAAATCGCTACGCCACTGGCTAGTGGAGGCAAAATTTCGTGAAAAATGGAATCGTAAACACGATTCTTCAGTCGGAGCCAATCGCCAGTCTCGTTATCACTTTTTGATGATGGGCCAAAGGGGCCGCCCCGACTTACTCCCGACGTTTTTATTTATCGGCCAATTCGAGTCGAATTTGCACCACATTAACGTCGATGAATTAATAATTTTCGCGGCGCCACCGGTCTTGTTAAAAAATAATGAGACGCCAGCGTCGCCGCGTCGAGCGACGCCAGGTGCGGCTCGCTAAAGGTGGCACTTCTTCGAGTTACACTGCAAGAATGAAAAACGAACGAAAGCGATGATTTAGATTTGGCGACTGGTCGCGACTCTGGCAAAATTCCAAAATGTATTTCCAGCCTCAAAGTCTTTGCCCTCGCTCTCTCGCTCGGCCGCATTTTTCCGATAGGCGAGCGAGAGGGCCGAGAGGGCCGTGTTGGTGAAAAAAGACGAGCCAGCGGCATATTTATCACTCCTAAAACAACAAAGCCCGCGCGAAACTTCGGAAAAACTCTTTGATATTCCGTGGTATTTTCGTCATCTTTGATGTTGTTATTATTTTCGGGATTTTTGGACCGGATATTTAAAACAATATCGCCGCGACGCACGCCCCTGCCCTCGTGAATAATGCTCGTAACTAATGGGTCGTTAGTGGAGAATTAAGTTCTTTGACCCGTCATCTCGCTGATAAAGCATATTAAGTTTAATAGACAATAACGCATTGATGGCGCTGGGAAATCGTGGAATTTCAAATTAGGCATTGTGCCCCAATCGGACGCCAATGGAAATTGATTCGCCCCAAGACAATGGCGATGCATTGAAGGCCCGTCTGGGCTCGCATAATTAAATATTAAAATTGCAAATGCCCCACCAGATCGTTACGACGAGTTATTATGGCGATAAATTATTAAACAATTACCACCCACAACGTACTTGTAATTGCGAGCTTAGCTAAACGTCCGACTGACGTGACCGGATGTGGCGCTGACATCGCTCCCGAGGGTTCCGGTGAACTATGCCAACAGAATTCGTTATTGACACTTCGTTTACCAACACTGCAAAAATGCAACTCGCAAGACTTGAGGCGAGAGCTAAATACAGATTGTACAGAGGTTAGGATGCTGACTGGATCTACATCCGAAAGCGGCTATAATAAGCATTTGCCAAATTCAGACGAAAAAAAAACAAGAGGAAGTGTAGCAGCAAAAAGAGGGAGTTAAATTGACTGAAACGAACATAAATAAGCACAAATAGGTTAAACAGGACAAAAATACGAAAACAAATCAAAATACCATATTTTGAGCCATTTTAAATATCTGTAATTCGCAATAATTTCAATATAGCTTTAGAGTTTCAATGCAATCAGCGATTCTGCTATGTAATTCCAAATTACGTAATTCCAAAAATTTCAGAGTAATTCCCTTAATCGTAATAATTTCATTATAGCTTTAGAGTTTCAACGCAATCAATGATTCTGCTATGTAATTCCAAATCACGTAATTCCAATGTTTGTAATTCCAAAAATTTCAGAGTAATTCCCTTAATTGTAATAGAGACATCCACTAATTCATCAGCNNCCTTAACTATACAGAACAAAAATACAAATAGAAATACGAAAACAAATCAAAATACTATATTTTGGACAATTTCGAATATCTATAATTCGCGATAATTTCAATCTAGCTTTACAGTTTCAATGCAATCAATGATTCTGCGATGTAATTCCAAATTACGTAATTCCAACGTTTGTAATTCCAAAAATTTTAGAGTAATTCCCTTAATGTAATAATTTCAATATAGCTTTAAAGTTTCAATGCAATCAATGATTCTGTTATGTAATTCCAACGTTTGTAATTCCAAAAATTTCAGAGTAACTCCCTTAGTTGTAATAGGGACATCCACTGATTCATCAGCATTGTCATAACGTAATCCAAACATTGTTAGAGGTTATTCCATTAACTCCCAATAATTTCGAAATTCTGGTAACTCTATCAATTTTAACTTAAGCCGAATTTTGAAAATTCGTTGCATCTAATGCTGATGACGTCGAACTTGTAACCGTCGAATTACAAACAAATTCTGCATATTAAACATAAATAAATGTCACGTAGTGACCTTTAACCATAAATATTTAATGTTAAGGACTACATTTTTGTTGATTCTTCTTTATCTTCGAAATGGGAAGTTGGCACGCAGCTGTCGTCCTTCTGTCAAACGCAAATTTTTAAACGCCACCGTCACGCTTCATGAGTTATGCTAATTCGCATCTTCCCATAGATGGAGAAATCAGCGAAAGTCAAAAATTCGGAAAATTTCCCTTGCAGGTATGCACATATTTAATTAATTAACGAAGAAAGCGTCTCTGGCTCTTTCACTGCAGCGTTTTGTTTCTGTTCTGCAATTATAATTGTTGTTAATTTCCAATTGTACGCAACACGACTTCATCAACGATCTTATCGATAAAAGAAGCGGAAGCAACCTTCACAAGCACCGGTTCTTGCATAATTCGAAAAAGAGGCCACTCGACACCGGTCGCTCTGCTTGTCCGGAACACGATTCGCTTTATCGCGCACGCTTAGTCGGATTAAATCGGGCCACCCGGTATAACCGCCCCATACGAGGGGTGAGTTCAATTTTCCGGCATGCGAGCGCGACGGGCGTTTACGAGCTGCGAGGTTAACAAGTGTTCGGTGTAAAAATCTTAACCGTCTTTGTTTATTCAGGGCCGTAAATGTCGAAAGCGTTATTGGACCGCTGCGTAATTTACGGCCGACGTTTACGCCGCTGCGAATTGAAAAGGAAACAAGCGAGCTTCCAGAGCTTTCGATCTCGACAATTTATTTTATGTGACAAGGTGTACTTCGTTTGCATAAGGTGACGCACCTCAAAAAATTCCGATGGGACGGACGGATGGTACAATGTACAATAAGAAGTGGCGTTTCCAGCGCTGACACGTGCGAATCGGTATTTTCGAATGCGGACACCTTGCTGGTTGCTGCCTCATCTGACACCCCCGTTGATGCGACTGTTTGCTCGAGTTAATGAATGTTTACAAATAATTGCTGCAGTCTAAACAGAATTAAGTTATTTCGGCGCGGAGCGAGTGTTGTTAACGGGCTCAATACAAACCATCATTCACTTGACGAGATTTCGAGCTTTTGACGGAGAGGGACATCCGTTTTCGGCCGTCAGATTTGAAATATCGAAGTGGAAGAAATATAACAGAAAAATTTGTAGCGGGAGCGGGGTGAAAATGAAAGCGAAGCAAATCACATAGATTAGAACAAAGAAATTAAGGTACTAGGAAGAGGTTTCAAATGAACAATATAAAAAAAAATTGATTCAACTTTAGAAGAAACATGACATTTTAGGTAATCAATCAGAGTCGAATGGTTAAATGGCCAATAACGTCGACCCTATTAAGTCGACCCCAAAACAACGAATTCCATTAAGTCTACATGCTTACAATATCGACAAACCGAAACGTCGACAATTGACAAGTTGTCGACATATATGAATGTATATGACGTCGTCATTTTAGTCTGTCGACACTTCGAACGTTTGATCGTCTTGACCTTTTAATTTTCAACTAATAATACATTTCGACGTTTTAATGTCGACACATCAGCGAGAAAAGACAACCAAAAATAACAACGGGAAATGTAGAAGAAAAAGTAGATAAAACACGGGAGAAAGAAAAAGTTAAAAAAGAAGCGAAAACTATGAAGAATGTTGTACAAATTACACAAGATAAAACAAGAGAAAAGGTTCTCAGATGACGAAGACTGCAACAGCAATTAGAACAAACTTTTAAGATATTAAAAAAGGAAATAGAGGGTTGCTTCTAATATGAAACAAATGACTGTTTCTTCAATTTTGCAATTATGAACATAATGACCATTATTTACTTTCCCACTTTAAAAAACACAGTATCAACCATCGATAGCTCAAAATCTCGACAAACTAAAAATTCGACAGGCCAAAACGTCGACAAGTCAAAAAGTCTAAATATCAAAACATCAACATCTCAAAATGTCGACAGGCGAGGATATCGACAAATCAAAAAATGAAAACCCAATATTGGAACTAACAAAATAAAATAACATTGGTCCGGATGACGTATGTATACGTCGATACTCCGACTTGCTGATGTTTAATAATAAAATAATGTTGGAATCAATATCATGAAATTCAATAACATTAACGATTATAAGAAAAAACAACTGACACAAACCTAATAAGAATGTGGAAGAAAAGAAAAATTACCAAAATAATGAAGGAAAATAAAGAGGAGCAAAAGATATGAAAAAAGCAAAAATGGTGCAACTTACAGATCAGTGTTTATTTTCGCATTTGCGTAACTTCGACCTCGATAGTAAAAATCTCGACAAACTAAAAAGTCGACAAGCTAAAAGTCGAAATACATTTGACACCGACATATCTAAACGTCGACGAGCCAAAACACTGGCAAACCAAAACTTACAGAAGATCATTATTTACCTTCGCCTTCGGGCGTATAATCGAATTCGGTAACGTCGACCCCACAGGTCGATAGAACCAATTAAAAGAAGAAGTCCAGGACCTTAAACTGTCGACAAGTCGAAAACGACAAGCTTAAAACGTCAACAAGTTAAATATGAAATCATCGACATCTCAAAATATCGACAGACGAATATATCGACAAATCAAAAAGTGAAAATTCAATATCGTAACTAATAAAATAATTGGTCTAGATGACTTATGTACGTGACGTCGATACTCCGGCCTGTTGATGTTTCGGTTTGTCGTTTTTTAATAATAAAATAATGCTGGAGTCTATGTCATGAAATTCAACGATGTTAACAATTATAAGAAAAGACAACAGAAACGAAACGAAAAATTACAAAAATAATGAAGGAGAATAAAGAGAAGCAAAGTATATGAAGAAAAATGAATTGAATGGAAAACAAATCATGCAATTTACAGATCAGTGTTTATTTTCGCATTTGCGTAACTTCGACAACTAAATCTCGACAGGCTAAAACATCGACAAACTGAAACCTTGGCAAGCCAAAATAGCTACATACTGAAATATCGATACATTGTAGCACCTCAGCGTAGCATCCGTCGATCTTTTAGCTTGTCGACAATCCTGTTTTGGACGATTTGACCTGTCGACTTTCCAACCCATCCACATTACGTGTCCACGAAGTCGGCCTTTTTGGTTTAGATGAGAACTACAAAAAGCTCTTAGCATTTTCTAATTTTGAATCTGTCAAAAGTTGTGTCTTTATTTCGGAAAGCTAACAAGTGAAAGAGTACAAAAGGGCGGAAACGGCTCATTGAGTCCTCGACGAGGCGAATCGCCAAAGAGAAAATTTACGATTTAGCGACCATCACCATCGAAAGCACACCAAACAGATGTGGAGGAACGTAACACACATTACAGCCGGTTGAAGCGTTATTTTTTTGATTAATGCCGTATTATGTTACCCGTATTGAGGCTGACATGTGTTTTTGTGATTATCACGAAGCGCTACTTGAAACTTGGTACGGCGAGGACCAACGAAAATAAATATTGGAAGCCTCTGACTTGATAAAAAAGCTCCAGAAATAAACGCCGACTCTACAAATTATGTACTTAAAACAAACACAGGGAAACGTGGATTTATTAGCTTACGATGTTAAACGACTTTCCACATTTCTGTGGAAACATCCGATAAAGAGCGCTCCGACGCATCGACGCTTTGAAGATCAAAGACGCCGAATCGCTACTTCGACAGGCGGCTGGGGTTCGAGTGGATCGGGTGTTCTATAAGAACACCCACCGCACTTCTCAGAAGTGGAAATTACGACGGAGATCGTCGCCAACTAACCTCAAACTGGCTCTTTCACGCTGAAATATCGCCTCTTAGAAGTTCCTCCTGCCTCCAGATGGCCACTTGCCCATGTGAAGAATGGACTTGGGAAATTAACCACCAAAACGTGACTGTTGTTACATGTTCAGTAATAACGTGAGGTTTGAGTCCATTATATTCAAATAATTAAAAAAAAAATGAACGTTTCACTCTACTGCTAATTAATTGTAAGTTATTTTCCGTCAATTGAAATTTTCTCCGCCATTGGAAATTGAGGAGTACGAGGTTATGTTGAACTTCGCAGGCGGTCAATAAAACTATGAGTGTAGATTATACTGCAATGCAAACGTACTAAATATACTTGGGAAATTTACCACCAAAAAGTGACTGTTGTTACATTTTCAGTAATAAGGTGAGGTTTGATTTCATTGTATTCAAATAATTTTTTAAAAAATGAACGTTCCACTCTACTACTAATTGTAAGTTATTTTTCCTCAATAGAAATCTTCTCCACCATTGAAAATTGAGGAATTTGAGGTTATGTTGAACTTCGCAGGCGGTCAATAAAACTACGAGTGGCGATTACAATGCAATGCAAACGTACTAAATATACAATTTGCTCCAAGTCCAAATCATCGAGGGATCAACGCACCAAAATCTTTTACGACGAAGTATCCGCACAAATCGAGCGCAATGAAGTCATGCAACTCGTAAAATAAGTGGCGCAATGGGCGACTTCAATTTAAATATCGCCACGAAATCTAAATATAAGCAATGAATAATTCCGGACGAAACCACCGAACGGAGTAAAAAATAAAGATTCAAGCGGCGAAATAATGCAGGAAATGGTTTTAGGAAATAATTTCTTCGAAACATTAATCTTCTGAATACTAAACATCTCACTTGAAAGATGTCAGCTTTTTGTGACACCAGCAGATATTTCCACAACATGTGCTCTTCAACGTCGCGCAATTAGCGCCTCCCCCTGCGCTTTCCGATTCTTCGACAAAACGGGATCGGATGGCCCGACAATCGCCCCATTGTCGGGTGTTTAGTTCGGGATTAGGGTCCATTCTGGTGGCGCATAAATAAGCCCCGCATGGGGTCTTTAGGCACGGTTAGATCTGTCACTCGCGGCGGAAACGTGCAAGAAAGACATGAATGGAGTCGCCGGCTCGATTTACACGATCTCCTTAATGCCATCATCGAATTATTGGGGGCGCAGCTGTTGGCGAACCTGCATTGTCTGAGGTGCATCGGGACTCATTAATATTGATGGGACGAGAGCGGCCATTATGCGGCTATCAATATGAAGAACATGTCCGCTGTGGGAATACTCCAACTTCAAATGCTGGGAGAATAAAGAACTATTTGGAATAATAGATGAGTGGGTGCTTTCTGGGAAGGCTGGCCACTCGATCGTGCGTTATTGCCCGAAAAACCCGATTTGAGGACGTTTCGGCACAATGTCGACGCTCCCGCAGGGTTTTGCCGGTATGGGGGCGCTGACATGTTTGGCAAATTTTTCACGTTCGCGAAAGTGGCAACAATGTGCTCGTGCGATTTATTTCCTGAAAGGAAGTCCATAAATAGAATGGTTACAAGAATTGTAATCAGATTAAAATGTCGTTCTAGGTGAAGTTAAATATATCATCTAACAACTGATTCGCCTTATCGCATTTGATAAATAGCTAAGTAGTATCTAAAGCGGGATAGCGGTGACGTTTAGGGAAATTTATTTTTATATAACTATATTATCGTCATAGAACAGAACAGAATAGAATATTAGAACAAATAAAAAATAATTAGTACAAAATGTACATATAAGAGAAATTGAAAAATTAATAAATATGAATACAAAATAAAATACAATAAAGACATGAAAAAAAGCGATTGTGGAAGAATAACGATCACAAAAACTGTCAAACAGTAAATAAGTACTTATGAAAACTTATAAAAAATTTCATAGAAATATATGAGTACCAAATACATTTATTAAAATTGTCAGTTATTATTTTTTTCACAACTTTCCCATTTGGTTGAATTTGTGAAAAATCCAAAGAAATTTCTTGTAGAAAAAATGACATTTTAAAAAATGCTAAAAATGTTAACTAAATACTAACGCAAACTATAAAATTAAATGAAATTAAAGCAGAAGGTGACTCAACGTAATGTTGATTTCAGCAATTCAAATGTAGAAATAATTTCAATAATTTCGTAATCATTCCGTCATTTCCGCTAGTTCTGAAATCCAAAGTAACTCCGTAAATGTTGATTCCAAATTATGCAAAGGTAGTTCCAGTAATTCACAAGAATTTTATTAGAATTCGAATAAGATCAAATAGAAAATAAACCGAATGCATTTATTAAAATTGTCAGTTATTTTCTGTTTGTTTTTCACAACTTCTGAACTTATGAACACAAAGTCTAAAAATGAATAGGAAATTTCTTATNNTCACTTAGGGTGTAGCAATTCAAATAAAAAAATAATTATAATAATTCCCAAATAATTCCATCATTTCTAATAGAATTCTAATATGAGCAAAATCACAGAGGAACTAAGTATTAGCTCTTATAGAAACGTTCAAAAATTTTATAAAATACAGAAAAGTACCAAATACATCAGTGAGAATGAAAAATCTAAAATTGAATGGGGAATTTCGTATTAGAAACATATTTTTAAAAAATGCTAAAAACTTTTATTAAAAATTGTTCGACAGAATTAGCTAAGCAATACGCATCTGAACGAGCACTGAAGGTAATTCACTATAATGAAAATTTCACTAATTCCATTCAATTCTTAGTAATACCATTTCCAGCAGCAATTACATAATTCAAAGATAATTTCGTCACTTTAATTCGAACATAATTAATGTTTTTATGAAAACTTGTAAAGAAATACATCGAAATCGGGAAGAGTTCCAAATACATTTGACAAAATGTCATTATCTTCTATTGACCCTGTGAGCACAAACTCTAACATTGAATAGGAAATATCTTATAGAAGAAATAACATTTTTGCTAAATTTTATTCCATTCGACAGAAAGCATACAATTAAATGCAAATATACCAAAATGAAAATATAAAAGAAATTGAAAAATTAGTTATGGTGCAGAAAAATGTAAAATAAAATACAATCAAGACATACAGGAAAAAATGATTGTGGAAGAATAAAGGTCACAAAAGCTATCAAGAAACCAAAATGTCGAACTAACAAGACGAAAAACACAGACTTGCTGAAGTTCAAAAAGGACGAAGAAAACTGAAATTTTCCACACTCGAGAATCAGCTTTTCGAAAGTGAAACCAACCGTCCGATTATAAATCTGGCTGATTCCGTTCCTTCAACAAGAGGAAATGTATCTCATTTATCTCTCAGCGCGACTGAAATAACCGAACTTTTACATCTGCTCGTCATGTTAAAGAACCGTGGATTGCTACCGCCACTGCGAACACTTAACGACACACTAAACACTCCATACACTTCCCGAACAATTTGTAATTCGCCACGAGTGCGGGGTCCGCTGTAGGCAGCCGAAAAGTTCGAGACCCCACCAAATCTACATAAACACGGCCGTCGTAAATACGTGAAGCTGTGACGCTTAAGAATACAGAATATATGGCATTTCTCACGCTGGGCTCTCCACATGTGAGCCAACCATCGAAAAAACGACCATCACACATAGTATCTTTTACATTGCGAAATGTATCCTCTTATTGAAACGGAATGGATGAGTTATGGCGCGTTTTATGGAGCCTGCAGGAATTTATTATCTCGATTATCTACAGCGTGCGACAATAAAAGTCGCCTTCGAGTCTCCACCAGTTCAATTAAGGTGAAGAAGAACGATCCGTTCGCTCCTCTCCGGCGATAAATTCCAAAAAAAACGTTCCCTTCAATCTGACACTGTCCGTTTTACGGCCCATCAACCGGCACACGTTATTGGCCGTCTTCTTCGGGTTCGAATTGTGCAATTTCATCCTGGATCCGGATGGGTATAAAGCCCCACGCACACGTCGCGATAAATAAAATTGATATGTTTATGTAAAACGCCGGACAGTGAGACGTGTTCGGATAATTAATTGAATTATTCAATAGCGGGCAGGGCCTCCGACGTGCAGCTCCGAAACAAAAGGAAAGCTGAGAGAATAAGACGAAGGTCGGTAAACACCATGACAGATGGGAGTGCGTTCGATGTGTAGCTTCTCTTCGGGGTGTCGTACCTGCTGCGACCATCTCGCATTTATCTGTGTCTCTTATCGGGACGACGATTTTAATCATGAGCGCTTTTTTACGCTTAAGATGCCTTCACACGTGCACGGGCGTGGAGCGAACGCTCGGAAAAGTCATGTGTTTACAATTTCGATTCAATTTCAGACGATCGCCTCGGTTCGGGTAATTCCGGCGTCGCGAAAATAATATTTCACAATTAATTCTTACAATTCTAGAGTGATTCCGCAAATTCCCAAATAATTCCACTAATTCTCGTCAATTCCAGCACAAGTTCGCCAATTCTGATACTTTTTTACATTGCGATAAAATGTCGGTAAATGAAAAAAAGAAACGGGTAATTTGGTGAATATCATCGANNCCCGTCCTGTTCTTAGGCGATTTAATTTACACCAGATTGCTCTTGGCAGGTTTAATTCAGGGACTTCAATATTAGGATTTTTGACTAGATTTTTGTTGAATACTGCAGCTTCAGCCCAAGCAGACTTCCAGTGATCCGCAGCGGAAAAAGGTTGATTTAAGAATTCTTGAAGTTCATTTCCAAGTCTTCCGCCAAACCCTTTTCTATATTTTCAAAATCTCTCTCTTGAAAGGCTAGAGCTAAATCGTCTGTATATATAAACTTCCGAGATTTAGTGATAGGCAAGTCGCTTGAATATAAATTGAATAAAAGTGG